>CAUYQV010128834.1:0-40773 GCA_963574575.1 Galagoides demidoff | reverse complement strand
TATGTTAAGATATCAGTCATTTTTTAAATAAAATGATACATACCTCTTTCAACATAACACACAATTCCCCTGAATGAATCAGTTAACTGAGGTCTATCAAAATTTAGCTTTAAATGGTAGATATTGGGAAAATGATATTTCGCAAGGTCCCTAAATTGACAGAAAAATGTAGCCAGTGATCATTATCCTAGACATATAAGAAAATTCTAACTACAGAGATCATTAGAAATGGCAAACAGAGATGAATGGTGGATGGAGGAGATGAAGGGAAGGAGAGATTTAGTAGTGTTAGTCCCATCTGTCTCCAGAACTCAGTCTACAGTCCTGAACTTTATCCCAATGTAATTAAAATTCCCAAAAAGTATGCCAGAAAGGATGACTTTTTTTTTCTTTACTTTTTCTTAAGATCATCTAGGGTGCTTCTGAAACAGCTGTAATGCAACTGTGAAAAGAATAGAGCAGATAAACTCTGGTTCTCCCCTGAGAATGATTTCCCAAGCTTTCCCACTCCATTCTTCTGAGAACCATTTCCCAAGCTTTTCCACTCCATTCTTTTCTAACAGACAAACCACTGTCAGCCTCTATTTGGATCCCTTATTGGAGTCCACCAATTGAAAGGAAGGGAACACTATCTTTTACTGAAAGACGTCCATTTTCATCAAAAGATAGCAATATTCGTCACATCAGGCAATATTCTGCTGGGTAGGTGTCTTGGGTTCCTTTGCATCTGGTAACAACAGTTTTATCTTTCCTCTTTAGGCCTAGACATGGTAATGTTCACACACACACACACACACACACACTTCTTATGAAGAACCAGCATTCTTTGTAATTCTCAGCTGGTTTCCCTTAATCTTCTCCACACTTTTTCTATGTGTTATCTATTCCTTGCTGGCAATATGATTTTCACATCATTTAAATTATTACCTCTGTGTGTGTGTGTATATATTCCTGAAGATGATCACAGATGTACATGCATGTATGTAGATATGAGAGTGATAAATAGGATAAAATAATGATTTATGAAAATATTCTGAAGTCTCAGTTATGCTTCTTTCAAATGCTGTCTTTATTAATCACAACAACTGATGTTGACATTTTTGTGGACCTATTTCATACTGAACTCAACCAAATCCTAAAGAAAAGGTAATTTCTTAGTTCTTGCTCTTTGGCAACACCATCAAAGAATAAGGCTATAGATTCTTTGGTGCAAGTATTCAGAATGGCATTCTCAAGTTTTATCTGAGCTTGTTTTCTTTCTTTCTTTTTTTTAAATAATATCAGAGAAAGAAAAAAATTGGGCTGAAAATTTTTACTACTTCCTCATTAATTAGTATATCCATAGAAGATATTTATATCTCACATTTCCTCATAGACTTTGCTATCTTTTTTACTGAAAGCAGATATTTGGGAACTTAGGACTATTAGAAGTGACATACACAATTCATTCTACACATTGTATTTAAGATTCATATTTTTATTTATTTATTTATTTTTTGGCAGTTTTTGGCCGGGGCCAGGTTTGAACCTGCCACCTCTGGTATATTGGTCTGGCACCGTACTCCTTTGAGCCTCAGGCACCGCCCAATTCATATTTTTATTTTAACAACTTTTACCATATTACAACTGGAATCTCATGTTATCAACTTATTCCAATATTGTGTTTATTAAGGGCAAGGAAATAGATTCACCTATATCCATTTGAATCTACAGGACTGCTTCTGTTTCATTGTATAGTAACAGGTATCTTTTCCCTATAAATGTTTTAAGCAATTATGCAACATGTATACTAATTATAACAGTTAAAAATTATTACTATCACATCAATGGCTTCTAGTGAGTCATTAAGATACCTATGTATTTATTTTTGTCAATAATGTATTTTATATGACTTGCTTTCTCTACACTTAAAAAATTATTCTCTCTGGCAATATACAAGGTAAATTCTAAACAGTGTGAAGGGCCATATTTAGGGAGAATTTATGTGTGTGTGTGTATGTATACACAATCATATATATCTTACTTTAAATCTCAATTTAAAATACATTTAAAAATTACCCTGTCAAGAATAAAAGAAGTATTGCAGTTACTTCCCATTTAGCATTGAGATGCATCTGAGAATGGATGAAGCAAAGTGCAGTCTGTTATTCACTTAGTCACATAATGATTCAATCCAACTAATTGTCTAGTATTTTGAGAGTAGAATGTGAACGTTTTAAAACAATAACTAAGAAAATGACCAGAAGACTATGTTAACCAGTTTGATGGAAGTGTTTCGGATTGTGTGTGAGAACCCCATACTGTACCCCAGAAGTGCATTAATGTACATAATTACCATTCAATAAAAAAAAAGAGAGAGAGAGAGAGACTTTAACAAAGAATGCGTAATTCTCAACATTTCTTTTCCAATACTCCTTTTAAATAGTATAGTTTCTCTGTATGTAGTGAGGACCTCAGGAGAGTCATTTCATTAAAGCACTCTTTAGTAGCTGGTAATGTCTGAGGTAATACCAAAGGGATTTTTAGGTTAAACACTTTAGGATGACTTGCTGAAATATTCCATTATTGCTACACTGACAACCCGCTATAATGATTGTTCACTAAAATTTACTCATCTTTATGGGATTGCATTTGACAAATTGATATTTCCATTCACAGTACAGTTTCTTAATGGCATATGGAAACCAGGCAATATGACAAAAGGTGATTCACTTGAACCAAATTATGTCATAAAAGTGAGTCTGGACTGTTTGAGGGTAGCAGGATTCTGCTTAATAAAGAGAACTAATGCAGCAATTTACTAAATAATACTATCACGACATGGAGCACAGAACATCTGACCCCTAAAACCATCAATTTCTTGTGTGTGAGAAGTTGTAAAGTGGAAGGCTGCTAGAGAAGCCATTACACGAGGACTCAATATGACCAATGTCTGTTAAAGTAAACATTAAAGTAATTAATTCAGGAGAGTATAAGACCCTCTTCAAAAGAGGGTACAAGGGAATCTTTCTAAAAGTAGAATGTAAACGTCTTAACACAATAACTAAGAAAATGACATGAAGGCTATGTTAACCAGTTTGATGAAAATATTTCAAATTGTATATGAAAACACCACACTGTACCCCATGACTGCCTTAATGTACACAGCTATGATTTAATTTAAAAAAAAAAACCCAAAAAACAAAGAAAAAAATAGGGATTACTGTGCCAGAGATTTCCTGTTGCCTATTCTGGTATGTGTTTTTACTTTTATTCTTTGAAATAATACCACTGATTTCTGGTTAAAAATTTGATTGCCTACCTACCATATTTCACAGTAACTTACATGTGGAAATTCTGGAAATACAGAAATATTTTTGTTATAAATACCAAATGTATCTGTTCTGCCTACCAGACATGGCCTTAAATGGCCTTCTTTCTACTTTGAAAAATTATATTTTTCTTTCTGTTTGTTGGATTGTAGATCTAATCCAATTGGAACACCAGTGGGCATTTTATTAATAAATAATAAGGGAAAAGTCATGAGTTGTGGATATTGGAACAAAAATTAGAGAATGCTATTAGTGTGCATGTGTGAGAGAGGGAAAGAGAGAAAAAGAGAGAAAGAGAGACAATAAAACAAGTTTAGAAAGAAGTTGGATGTTAGAATATCCCATTTTTCTTCTTTACTTACCTAACAAAATCCAGTCAAAATATTTTCTTGAGAAAAATGTAGCAATCTAAGGATGGACTAATCTTTTACAGATGTTGTTATTGGAAATGGTAGAAGCTACTCCTTACTATAGTGATTATTGGGTGATTGAATTTCTAGACCAAGAAGTAATAGTTATTGCATTTGACAATTACCAGGAAGAGTTTTAAAAATCTACTCCTTCTCTTAATGACGAAGTAAACTATTAAAATAATATACGGGATCTGTTATAACATAGTCTCTGCTTTTGTGAGTATAAATGTTGTATTCCACAAGTGGAATCTTGACTAATGTTCTTAAAAGCTTTCAAGTTAACTATTATGAATATGCAACTTTTTTATATTCCATTAAAAAGGTCTAATAGATCATAGATTAAAAAACTCAGTAGATAGGAGTAAAATAAAAATTGTAAGGTTATGAAATCCTGTAAAGTAAAATCACATAGTAAGAGATAAAAAGAAATACAGTCAGAATTTTACTCTAATTGAAATCAGTTAATTTTATTAAAGGTAAGCTGAACCATCCCTCCAAAACACGTTCTCATGACCCTGGTTAATTTGATTCTGAGTTTTACATGAGTATCAAACATCAGGAATGAAAAAAAATCAATAAACTTATACACATAAATCAGAATGATAAGTTTATTGACATATATCTGTATCCCTATCTTTATATCTCTATCTCTATCTCATGACCCTTCAGAGGTCCAAGGGGAACTTTGGCCCCTACAAACTCACACTGAAATGAAAAATCCAAATGAATACAGAAACCACATGTTGGAAAGCATCAGAGAGCTGTTGAAGCAATGAAAACTGGCAGCAGTAAGAACATGAATGGAAAAACTCAGGAATTTTTGGAAATCTTTAGGGAAAAAAAATTGGAAATATAAAATACTCTACTGTGATTAAAATTTTAGGATTTTAATTTTACTGTAGAGAATTCAGGGTCGATTCAAGTGTCAGGAATGAAAGGGAGATTGATCTAACATTATTTGGTTACATGAATTACTTTTGTACAGTTTGATTCAATGTTAATAAGTGTGCATGTTAATAAGTTTGCCCCTCCCCTGGATACTGTGTACTGTACACATTAGGTGTGAATTTACCCATCCCCTCCCACGCCTCCCACCTGATGGCTTTCTTTGGAGTTTTACTACCAAATGTGTACATGGGTGTTGATCAATTAGTTCCAACTTAATAGTGAGTACCTATGGTGTTTGTTTTTCTATTCTTGAGGCACTTAACTTAGAAGGTTGTTACAAAAAAACATATTAGTTCACCTTTTTCTTCTATGGTTGAGTAGTACTCCATGGAATACATATACCAAATTTTTGTAATCTACTAAAGTATTGATCGGCACTTGGGTTGGTTCCACATCTTTGCAATTGTGAATTGTGCTACAATAATTATTCCAATACACATGTCTTTTTGATAAAAGACCTTTTTTCTTTGGGTAAATACTCAATAGTGGGATTGCTGGATCAAATGGTAGGTCTACCTTTAGTTCGTTATGTAATCTCCATATGACTTCCAAAATTCCATCAGTAGGCTAGAATACATGTCTGCAATAAAAATATTATTATGCAATAGGAAATGTATAGTATTTCTAAGTTGAAATAGTCAACCAATATTTGCAGAAGTAGGTAAATGGAAATGTAACCGGTACTACATTTCATAAAGATGGACTGATTAGGTTGATCAAAGCATTATTATAAATGCAGGGTAGAATAGAATATTCTACATATAATTTTATATTTAGAATAACAGCATTAACCATAATATCACTTCAGTAAGAAATGATGGTTAATTTGAATACTCCATATAAGGTGGCTAGCGGCCAACTAGAAGACATTTAGAGGTATTTGATAAATGACTATAGGAAATCCCTAATAAGAAGAAATGTTAAAAGAATTTATGATCAAAATGGAAGTGATGCTAATGAAAACATTTGCCAGAACTGACTTAAAAATGCAATGGTTGCCTGTGTTTTCCTTACCAATAGTAATAATTATCAAAATGTTTTCAGTTCTGATTTTTCTGTGTTAGAGATCCCCAAAATAAGTTGACATGTGGCCATCACAATTTTAAAATCTTATAAATATTGGTATAAAATGTAAATTTCTCAAGTTAGATTATTTTCTTATATGGAATTATTTAAATATGTCACCAGTAGAGATTAAGCTGCAAGCCTGTAAGTGTTGTGATATGTTTTATTCTTTATTTTCTATTTGAGTCAAGGGTTTACAGAAAACTTTTAAAATTGACTATTTGTTGGCAATTGACAATGTAAAAAATGCTTGCATATTATATTCAATATCTGGGCTTTAGAGAATATTAGAACTTTTAACTAAATTATTCCTCTTCCATTTTTATGTCTGCTACTGAATTCCTCTCAGCAATTTATGTCAAGGTTTTCTGTTTTGAATTTTAATAGGTCTCATAAGCTGTGCCCACTTGACCCAGCTCTAGAATGTAGCTCTCCTGTGCTAATCTTTCTTCAGAATTAGAAATTCAGTGTTAAATACATTTCAGAAAAACTGATATCACCAGAGTGGTAATTGGGGCAAGTGAGTCTCTGGGATATGAATTAATTACCTGGAGATGAATCTCATGGCTAATTGGTATCATAGTTGATGTTATAAATCACAACACAATAATGGAATTTGGCTTGTTTCCCTTGTTTTAGCATGTAAAACTTCTTTTCCAAGCAACTTCTCAGCTATTCAGTTGTACAAATGTTGTTTAAGAAAGTGTTGAGCCCAAAGTGGGTATTTATTATGTGCACACTAGTTGACTTTGGGGTGCGATTTAGCTTTTTTTTTTTTTTAATTAAGCAAAGAGGAAAGAAAGCTGGTTCAGCTCCACTGACAAACGTTATTAGTTATATTAGAAATAAAAGTAGAGATTCTAATATATTTTGTTACAGTGTGGCACTGAATCTAAGAAAACATATTTCCTCTTTAACGTAAAGGTATAAATTTAGCCATTTATTTTTTTCAAAAGATAAAGTTCCTTTGAATTTGATTTAGAATTTCTTATCATAAAACAAAACTATTACTTTATCCAAAAGTTTATATCTACCATAACCCGAAACTGGGCGGATTGTAGACAATAAACACTTGTTTCTCTTAGGTGTAGATGCTGGGAAATCCATGATTAAGGTGGAGGCAGATTCACTGAGGGCCTATTTCTCATGGAAAGTGGTTCCTAATTATTTCTTTACTTGATGGGAGGGGTAGAGAATCTCTCTTGAACTTTTTTTTTGTTTTAATTAAATCATAGCTGTGTACATTAATGCAATTATGGGGTACAAGGTGCTGGTTTTCTATACAATTTGAAATATTTTCATCAAACTGGTTAACATAGCCTTCACCACATTTTCTTAGTTATTGTGTTAAGACATTTATATCCTACACTTAGTAGACTTAACATGTACCCTGGTAAAATGCACCATAGGTGTGGTCCCATCAATTACCCTCCCTCCAGCCAGCTTCCCTCTGCCCCTCTCTCCTCCTCTTTCCCCTTCAACTTGGGCTGTAGTTGGGTTATAGCTTTCATATGGAAGTGTGGGTGTTTATAAATTTGTTTCACAGTAAGACTGAGTACATTGGATATTTTTTCTTACATTCCTGTGATACTTTGCTGACGAATATGTTCCAGCTCCAACCATGTAGACATGAAAGAGGTAAAGTCCCATCTTTTTGTAAGACTGTATAATATTCCATGGTGTACATATACCATAATTTATTAATCCATTCATGGGTCGATGGGCACTTGGGCTTCTTCCAAGACTTAGGAATTATGAATTGGGCTGCAATAAACATTGTGGTGCAAATATCTTTGTTATAAAGTGATTTTTTGTCTTCTGGGCATATACCTAGTAGAGAAATTGAAGGATCGGATGACAGGTCTATTTTTAGATCCCTAAGTTATCTCCAAACATCTTTCCAAAAGGAACGTATTAGTTTTCATTCCCACCAGCAGTGTAGATGTGTTCCCCTTTCTCTATATCCATGTCAACATCTACGGTTTGGGATTTTGTGATGTGGGTTAATCTTACTGGAGTTAGATGATATCTCAAAGTAGTTTTGATTTGTATTTCTCTGCTGATTAAAAATTATGAGCATTTTCTCTGTAGGCCATGCACCTCTCTTCTTACAGAAGTTTCTCTTCAAGTCCCTTGCCCACCTGAGATGGGATCACTTGTTCTTTTCTTGCTAATATGTTTGAGTACTCCATGGATTCTGGTTATTAAACCTTTGTTGGAGACATAACCTGCAATTATCTTCTCCCATTCTGAGGGCTGTCTGCTTGCTTTCCTTAACTGTGTTCTTGGCTGTGCAGAAGCCTTTTAGTTGGATCAGATCCCAGTAATGTATTTTTGGTATTGATTGCCGGGGGGGGGGGGGATCCCTCTAAAATAGTGTCCCAGGCCAATTTCTTCAAGTGTTTCCCCTGTACTTTCTTCTAGTATTTTTATAATTTTCATGACTTAAGTTAAATCTTTTTCCAATGAGAGTCCATCTTAGTTAATGGTGAGAGGTGTGGGTCCAGTTTTAGTCTTGTACAGGTCGTCAGCCAGTTCACCCAGCACCATTTGTTAAATAGGGAATCTTTTTCCCCACTGAAGAATGCTTTTGATTGGCTTATTGAAAATCAAATACCAGTAAGTAGCTGAGTTCGTCTCTTGGTTCTCTATTCTGTTCCATACATCTACCTCCCTGTTTTAGTGCTGGTACCATGCTGTTTTGATCACCATGGATATACAGTATAGTCTGAGGTCTGGTAGCATGATTCCTCCTGATTTGTTTTATTTCTGAATAATGTCTTGGTTATTTGAGATTTTTTTCTGATTCCATATAAAATGAAGCATTATGCTTAAAGGGCTGAGACAGGAGACTGCTGAAACGTCAAAGTTTGAGGATGCAGTGAACTATCATGATGCCACTGCAATCTAGCTCAGGTGACAGATTGAGACCCTGTTTCAAAAGAAAAAAAAAGCAATATAACTTCTGTTATTTTGGCTCTCAACTTTAATGAGAGTTTCTCACCTCACTCTCCTCATCTTCATCAGTTTGACATTCTTCTTGGAGATTTTTGACAAAGCTGGGAGCTCCAGACTTAGGGATAGTCTCTCTATGCACAATATACAATTCTTCCCTGAGGCTTTGGCAAACCCTTGGAGGGGAATCTTGTATCTTTGGAGTGAATCTCCCCAATTACACACCACTAAGCATCTTATACTCTGTCTACATCGGGAGAAAACATTTCTCTTTTTAAATTTTTTGAGTATTTCTGAAAGCATTTTTTTTTCTATTACCTTCTATTCCAAGACTACTATTCATGTTCTTCACCAAGTTTAGATATTATTAGGAGATGTGGAGAAAAATTGAAAGTAGTTTCGGCTGTTTTTCTTGTACAAAGTTCTGAGTTTAGAGAGTTCTCAGGCTTTCTTGTTGAAATGGATGTAAAGTAAAAATGCAACATTTAACACAGATAGCTCAAACATGGTCTTGCCACTGCATTATTCAGGAAGGTTTATCATAAGTTCAACATTTGCCAACAAAGCATTTATAAACACTGCAGAGAGCAAACAATTCCTAGTACGGAAATATCTTAGTTTTCTGTAGAAAATGTTTCTTGTTCCAAACTTGAGATGTAGGCAGAATAAAACAGAGATGTTTGTCTATGTCTTTAAACAAACTGTTAAAGAGGGAAGTGAAATAAATGATGTCAAGCAATTATTCTATAATTAAGTCAAAAAACCTCTTTTGTCCCCCGGGAGGGAATCTAGAATCTAAGCCATATAAAATTCATTCAAACACTTAGAGCCCATTCTTTTGACATTGAGGTAGACCTTAATTAAATTCTATCTTACCTGATTGATATAAGTAAGAAGCATGGAGAAAACCCATGTCAAGAATACTTTTCATTAATACATGGCTTTGAGACCAACAGAGAAAAAAAGATGTGTTGAGGTGTTTTTAATGTTTTGCTGAAGTTGCTAAATCTATATTAAAATAATAGAAATTAGGGATTTTTTTCTACATATATTTTCTACACATTTCTGCAATATGGACATGGCTACATGCTGGTAACCTGGAGAGTTCCTGAATGATAGAGTCTTGAGAAATGCAGTATTGTCATCTTCCATCTTACGAATTCAGTTCTTATGTTTTGCTGACATACTGGACCATTGCTGCACTATATGGGTAAATACAAACATTTGTGACTTTCAGGTTGTTTTCTATTTTATTTTATTGTTCAGGATTTTTTTTCTAGGACCTATCCCCCCACCTGCACCCCAGGACCCAGTCCTCTATTTGGGTCCCCAAAAGGGGGGGCAATAAGGAGTTGGGTGGGGCAGGCTGGGACTCTAATCTGATGGGCATGACTGAAGAGGCTCAGTGAGGTTGAGGGTTTGGACAGGAACTTGAATCAAATTGCTCCAGGGACAGGACTGCAGTACTCTAGCTGGGAGACTCTACAGGGGAACTGGGAAATAAAGGTGGTTTAATGACTCCTGGCCCCTTTGGGGCTGTTTTAACTAGTCTGGGCCCAAGTGGGATGGTCCAAGAGAGGCAGGGAGGGGGCTAATGGCATAAGGGCTCTAGGTAGGTTCCCATTTGGGGCAGCTCAGCTGCCTGCAGGGATCCTTGCTAGGATCCCTGTCCCCAGGAATCACAGGGGACAGGATAAGGATGAGAATCTGACTGGACTAAGCTGTGAGTCTCATTCAAGGATAGAGGATTTGGAGAGGTTTGGTGATCAGTCTTTGCAGGTGGTGCAGGAAGAGCCCAGTGAGGAGCCCAGTGCTGGACCTGGGGATCTAGTTCCTTGACCTGAAGGGCACAGGATAGAAATTTGGCAGTGAGAGAAAGGAATGTGAGGGATGAGCTGATAGAGTTCATTCCTGCTGAGGGGAACCTCTCATTACTGGGGATCTCAGGTGTTGGAGGGTTTGGCCAGGGCAAGGACAGGGAGTCGGTAGGGGCCAGTCACATTCACTTGCCGAGTGGGATAGGGGGTTCCTCAGGATTTGGAGGGAGGGTTGGGCCAGGACTGTGCTCACCTGCCAAATAGGGCACCAAGCACGTAGTTAGAACAGGTGAAAGCAGGGCAGGGCAGCCCTGTTGTGGGGAAGGCAGGCCACAGGGGGCTGTATTAGAAGCCACCAGGCTGGTTGTAGGGGCCAAAGTTGCCTTAAGTAGATGCCTCCATGGCCGCCACGCAAAAGTCATAGAAATTGAGGTAGGAGTAGTCCAGTCCATGGGCCTGGGCCAGCCAGATCGGGGTAGGGGGCTGGGTCGGGATAGAAGCAGGGATGGAGGTGCTAGGGCCAGGTGCTGAGGGCTGGCTCTGAGCACCCCAGAGTTCACCTGATCCATCATGCTGCACTCCACCCATGTGCAAAGCAATTCTTGTTCAGTATTTTAAACATTTTTACTCAGTGATTTTTTTTTCTTTTTTTTTTTTTTGATACTCTTTATTTTAACATTTTCTGTCACCGTGAACATGTAATGATCTTTCCATACCACAGTTTCTTATCTGTCAGGGGGAAAAAGTTGATACAGATGGAATACACACATGCAAATACATTATAGGGAGAAATCATTGCACTGCAGTATTTTTCATAGTTGTTTTTAGGTAAAACGAATTTCCAACTAATTTTACACCACATACGTATTTGATGTGTAAATAATCAAGTTGCAATGAACTCTGCCAACAGAGTTTGTGATCCCAAACATCTGACTGGATGCAGATTGATGATGTTGTCCGGTCTGATATGAAGCTTTGCCCCTGTACAGTGGTGAATGATGGTGGTAGGCCCCAAGGTCTAAGATACCAGATAGAGACAAAAGTTTCTATCATGCAGAGGTGTCATCTATGGTTCTGACCATGATGAAAAAGTCAGAAAAGCTCATCTTTAGAAGAATGTCAACAGTGCTATTGTCACAGTGCCAGCTTACTCTAATGACTCATAGTGTCAGACTGCCAAAGATGCTGGAACCTATGCTGGTCTCAGTGTACTCAGGATTATCAATGAGCCAACTGCTTCTGATATTGCTTATGACTTAGACGAAAAGATTGGAGCTGAAAGAAATGTGCTGATCTTTGACTTAGAAGGTGGCTCTTTTGATGTGTCGGTCCTTACTATTAAAGATAAAATCTTTAAGGCCAAATCTACAACTGGAGATACCCATGTAGTGGAGAAGAATGTAATGACCTCATGGTCAATCATTTTATTGCTTAGTTCAAGTGCAAGCACAAGGACATCATTGAGAACAAGAGAGCCATTTTATGCCTACATGCTGCTTCTGACTGCACTAAGTGTATTCTGCCTCCAAGCATGCAGGCCAGTATTGAGATCTGTTCTCTAGAGGCAAGAGTCCACTTCAGTATCTCCTTTATCTATGTACATGTTCAAAGAATTGGATGTTGACCTGCTCTGTATGCACTGCGCCCCATAGAGAAAGCCCTCAAAGATGCCAAACTAGACCAGTCACAGACCCATGATACTGTCCTAGTCAGTTATTCTCCTCATGTCACCAAAATTAAGGAGAATACTCTTTTCCACTGCCAAAGTCTTCTAGAACTGAATGCAAGCATCAGCGCTCACAAGACTTCTGTTTATTGTACAGCTGCCATGGTGGCCATTACATCTGGAGACAAATCTGAAAATGTTCAAGATTTTCTACTTTGGAACATTGCCCCTCTTTCCTTCGGTGTTGAAAATACTGGTAGGCTTATGACTGTCCTTATTAAGCCCAATACCACCATTCCAATCAAAAAGGCATAAGCTTTCACCACCTACTCTGACAACCAGCCTGGTGTGGTCACTCAGATTTATGAAGGTCAATGTGCCACAATCAAAAATATCCTTTTTGGCAAGTTTGATCTCACAGGCCTCCCCTCCTACATCCCGTGATTGAAGTCACAGTCACTTTTAATCCCAGTGGAACTGTCTATACTGTGGCTAGCAGTATAGAAAAAGAATGCAAGATTACCGTCATTAAAGACAATGGGCGTTTAAGCAAGAGACATGGTGCCTATGGTCCAGGAAGCTGAGAAGCACAAAGCTGAAGTTAAGAAGCAGAGGAACAAGTGACAGCTAAGGTTTCACTTGAATCCTATGCATTTGACATGAAAACAGCTGTTCAATGATAAACTTCAAGGCAAAATCAACAAGAGAACCAAGAGGAGATTCCTAACAAGTGTAATGAAATCATTAACTGGCTTCCAAAGAACCAGACAGTAGAGAAGGAAGAATTTGAGCATTGGCAGAAAGAGCTGAAGAAAGTCTGCAACCCCATCAATACGGAGCTGTACCAGAGTACAGGAAGAATGCTAGGAGGATGCCTGGGTCTGCCTGGTGGCAAAGCTCCTCACTCCAGTGGTGCTTCCTCAGGGCCACCACGGAAGAGCTCGGTTAGACCAGCCCCTAAGTAGAGGCATGGCACTGTTCCACACAGTTAAAACACTGAGGGGCCCAAATTTGTAGTAAATTCTGTGGCAGATTTAAAGCTGATCTGCTACAGTGAATTACTAGGCATTCTTAATAGTTGAATAGGAAATGTGTATGGGAAGGAAACAGCATTGCACTGTATAGTCACTGTATCACAAGTGGAAAATACAATGTCATAAACATAACTATATTTAAAATTTAAAAAAATCCCACAAATAATTGGTGTTTTAAAATACATGCTATTCTGAGTAACATGCTGAAATTTCCCCCATCCAATTCCATCCCACCCAGGACATGAATCATCTCTGTTTCTAGTGCATACACTTTCTCTACCCATTAGCCACTTGGTAGAAGTCTTGATGATCAGATCAACCATTTCAGTATCTTGGTGACTATGTTCAAACAATTCTTATTTTACTTAATAATTGCCCCAAAGTATAATAGTAGAGATGTTGGCATATTGTTATAATTGTTCTATTTTATTATTATTGTGATTAATTTCTTACTGTCCATCATTTATAAATTAAACTACATCATAAAAGCCTACATATAATAGAAATATAATATATATAAGGCTTTGTTCAATCCCTGATTTCAGGAATCTACTGAGGTTCTTGGAACATATCACGCCATGAGTAAGGGGTATTAAAATTCAAAAATAAAGTCAACAGTGTACATATAATCAAAAGCAATATCAAGTGTAATTTGGTCTTTATTTTTGTGTGCTATTGAGTTAGTTTGTTGAGATACAAAGTTCCATAGCATAAGACTATGCTCTCAGGGGCCTTATAGGCTGAATGGGACTATGGATTTACATTAGAAAGTTAAATATCTTACTATAATCTATTAGAATTATATTACAGAGTCACAATATGATAGTCTGATTGTCTCGCTTGTGTGTAGATTTAAAGAACTAGATATTTTTCCTTTGGAAAACATTGCTTTGTGTAATAACAGAGGAGTTGAAAATATTCTCCATGCTTATTTAATTTGTTAGAAACAGTATATTCATTTCCCATCTGTAATAAATGGATGAGTTTGTTCTCAAATATATGCGTTTTACTCAGCAGACCTCTGAAGGATCTAATGTGTGTTAGGCATGGGAAATGCACAGGTCATTGACACTTGTTCTCTACATGAGGCTTACGGTCTAAACAGAAGAGTGAACAAGCTTTCTCCTTTTGTAAAGTGACCTTTGTTTAGCTTCACTTTTTAAAAATTTCAATATGAAGGTACAAACAATTAGGTTACATTGTTTGCATTTGTAGAGTGAAGTCCAAGTTGTAGTTGTGTCCTTCATCCAGGAGATGTGACATATGTTCACCCATTGTTCCCCCTGGGAAGGAACTCACTGACCTCCCTTCCCCCTTCCTCCTTTTGCCCTCCTTCTTTCTCTCTTTCCCTTTCTTGAATTAAGCTTTTCTCTCACGTGCACATGCTTTCCCATCTCTTTTTATGGCTGAGTAGGGAATGGCCCACATCACAAGGTCCCAGAGCAACAGACACTGGCATGGGTGTGGAAAGAAGGAAACATTCCTGCACTGTTGGTGGGACTACAAACTAGACCTGCTTTTATGGAAAGAAGTATGAGAGTCCTCCAAAAACTAAAAGTTGACCTTCCATTTGATCCTGCAGTCCCATTACTAGGTATCTGTCCAAAAGAAACAAGTCACGTTAACTATAAGGACATATGCACTCAAATGTTTATGACAACCAAATTTACAATTGCAAAAATGTGGAAGCAACCCAAGTGCCTTTCAACACAAGAACAGATTTATAAACTGCAGTATATGTATACCATGGAACAGTCTTTACTTTGATATGTCCTGAAAGCTTTAGTGGAGGAAGCTTGTGGTACTCACTGTGTGAGAAAGGGCAGAAACAAATGCGCAGATACACTGCATGAAATGAAGTCATTTGATCTGGGCTTGAAATATGAGTAGGAGGTTATCAAGAGAATTCCAGGTGGAACAGGTGGGATAAGGGTGTTAATTTTCATATCAGCTCATAGTTTGGGACAACCAAAAAGAAACATAGGTTAGATAATAACAGAAATGTACCACAGGGCTCAGACCAGATTATGGAAGACTTTTTACCCCATAAATATTTTTTATTATACAATGGCATCTGCAAAATGTTACCGTACAAAAAGTGTCATAAGATATCAATTCTGTGGTTGGTTGCTTTTATTTTTGACTTCTAATCACTTAAATTTCCAAGACTTGTTTTTTCTCAGAATTATTCATTAAAAGATTCTAATCATAGGCAATGTGTTTATTAATGTAGATAAAGCCCTTTAACATGTACTTAACTGTAATTCTTCACCTTCTATGAGGTTCCATGCCTTGAGAGTTATCTAAATGTGGAGACCACGTGTAAAGTCCATGGATTTACACTGCCTTTCAATTTTTATACACAATTTTACATGTGTGTATGTATATAAAAATGCAACACAAGCAGGTGTGCCCTGAGATACCCCGGGCTTCCATCACAGTGGTTATTGTAGCAGTGAATTTGGGAATTCATTTCAAGAAGACAGTCTTTTCATAACTGCATACCCAGTGAGATGGAATCATGTTCTGATCACGTTTGCCAAAGGAGAGTACAATGCAATCAATAAAGTCCCACATTTGAACAAACTGATGTCTTTGTGTTACTTTCTTATATATTTGCCTTGCAATGAGTTTCCCTTGCAATTAGAACTCTGAGAGGTGACAGACATCAGAATTCTTACATTTTTTTAAAAGTACACACATACTAAAAAAAGTCTGCTTTATATACAGTATGTAGTACATACGTACACATCTAATTTTAAAAATGTGTAAACACATAATGTATGTTATGGTAGTTAATAAATACATTTCCAAGAGCTATTAATGTAATGATACATTTTATTAACCATTTTCTTACTTAGCATACATTAAAATTATTATTATAATTATGTGAGATGGACCGTGACATACATATTTTTGACATGGAAAAGGCTTCTTAATTGCACAGCTTTGTAAAATGATCATTTTAAATAATTTTTATCTTTATTTGTTGAAAGAATTAGTAATATTCTGAATAGATATTAGGAATATCTATTTAGATCCTCTCCTTTGAAAAGGACAAAGTGATGTTTGACTAGAGCAAAGTCAATTTTTCCAAGAAGCCTGCTCCACGTATGTGGGAGAACAACCCAGGAAGATATCCTTCATATCTCCTTGAATTTATTAAAAGAACACAATGGAAATCTTTTACGTGATGAGGATCATGATGCTTTAGAAATCTTCCTCATTTTGCCACTCTTTCCTAAGCAAAATAGAAAGCTGCTACTTTGACCTTTTTGGAGTTTTCAGCACCACACAGGGGCGAAGGTTCACTTTCTTCTTGTGGCTGCATCTTCGTGAAGATGGTGACCAACTATCAGCTGTAAAATCTAAAACAGAACATATTCCCACATTACACACTCGAGAATTTGTAAAATATGACATATTAAGATTATTCTTTATAAATACAGGTCTTAATGATTAATCCTGGTATAGATATTAAGCTCAACATAAAGCTACTTGGTTGATTGAAGCAACACACTCTTTCCAGCTATTTTTCTTCAGCTTTCATGTCCATTATATATAGGAGGTGAATGGTATTCATAAAGATCTTTCTTTATACAAAAGGCTGCTTTCCCTATACAGATATATTTGTTTTGGAATCAACTTTATCTAGTCTTAGAGACACTGGAGAGTTGGCAAGGACTAAGGATAAATGCAGCTGCATGAGATCGAGCCCTTGACCTCGAAGAGCACAGATTTCTGTGAATAAATAAATAGTGACATCATGATTCAATCGCTTAAGTACTATTGTAGAGCGAGGGCAAATTAGGTCAAAATGATCTACCCTTTCTCAGAATAATACTTTTGAATGAGCCAGATGAAAAGATGAAATTCTGCACTGGTTCCCAGCTTGCAAAAAGAACCCTTTATTGCATGGTATCTCTCCATAGTTAGAAAGCACAGAAATCCTACTTTCCATTACCTTCTGACTTCTGACTCTAATGGGCCATATGGTTCACAATGCTTCGGTAAGTAACTTAATACTTTGTATAATTAAAATGGCATATGTTTCTTATATAAAATCACTGTTCGATCTCCTTTGCATGGCAGAAACCAACATAGAATCATCCCTGATACCAGCTTTTATCTGCCACCAATAGCTTTAAAATTGCTTAATAAAATTCAGAGAGAATGATGATGCATCTTACAGTTAAAAGATAATCATATGTATGTTTCTATTTTATTCTGAGATTTTCTGTGCAGGGAAATTTAGCACCTTGTCACTCACCATACCCATTTTTCACAACCAGACTCTTCTGGTGACAATTTGACCAGATCTCAAACAGATTTAAAATTCTCTTTTGAGTTTTTTTACTCTTTCTGAAATTTATTTACTCTGTAACAACATTTCAGCTCACTGACTTTTTACCATCTCCTTGGGAATCATTTTTTTTCTCTATTAATCTATCCTCAGCAAAATTAGACCTGGAGGTGGACAGTCAAAGAAATGGGAATCATCGGTATAATTTTATCCATGAAGGGGACAAAAAGTTACTGCATTTTTATTCCATGTTCTGGAAACGGACTTTATTTGACCTGGACCTGAAATGGTTATAGAATTAATCCCTTTGTCTTGAATTGTTTTTCTGCTTTAAATTGTTGTGAGTACAGTCTAATTCCTTTCCTTTGTTCTGCTTCAACACACTGTAGAACCATCAGAAAATACTGATTTTTACTAAAGCAGTGATTACCAGAGACTTTGTCTGGAAGTCAGGTGGTGAGCCTTTGCACACATCAGAATTCACTATAGGCAGTGGGGAGATTAAAACTGTGTAGTGTGAAAAGTAATGAGATATAAGGTGGTGCTTGTGGCTCAAGGAGTAGGGCGCTGGCCCCATATACTGAGGGTGGCGGGTTCAAACCCAGCTCCGACCAAAAAAAAAAAAAAAGTAATGAGATATATGGCATTAACTTTAGTTGACTCCATAGAGATATGCACTGGAGACCTCAGTAAAAGTCATAATTTAATTATTCTGCACTTCTTCCATATCCAGGCCCTTGCTATGCAACGTAATATCCCACCATACTGGGGAGAAAGAACTTCTCTATCTTTTCATGCTAGGCTTGGCTGTGTAACTTGCTTTGGCCCAATAAAGGAGGTAGAAGTGATAGCTGGTTTTAAGGCTGGCCTCAGAAAAATCTGTGTGTCCCCAGTGGAATTCTTTTGCTTCTTCTGTAAACCTAAAACAACATTCCTGGCAGTCTGCTATTCCTCCGAGATAGAGGAGAACCCTGAGGCAGAGTCAACCCACAGATAGATAAGAAACTCGCTTGAGGTGAGCTGACCTCTATGGAGCCATGAGAAATGTGAGTTCATGCCTCTTATGCCACTGAATTTTAAGGTGACTTTTTTAATAGCCAAGAGTAATTATTCTGCATTTGGATTGTCCTAAATAGAAATCTACTGCCAGAAATGGTGATTCAGGTTTTTTAACGATTCTTATTGAAATCTACAGAAAAGGTTTTGTTAATTGGCAAAATGATTGGTTAGAAGTAACTTCTGATATATAAAACTAAAGGTGTTCAAAACAAGTCATTGTCCCCACCTCTGAAACTGTTTGACTCCCACCACTCAGAAATGGTATTCGGCTCAGCAGTCTACCAGTCATGGGTAGGGGTTCTTTGGTTCTGTTTTCTCTGCTGCATGTTGGACTATGTCTCCAGTCCTGACTGTGGGACAGATTGGATTATAATAAATAAATAATAAATAAAATGATCACAGGATTGGTTTTGTGTCTGCTTACTAACAAACATTTGCCTTTTCAGAAAATGTTTCCAAGATCTCCTTCCCTTGTCATTCTGGAGGTTGTCCTTAATGCTTTGTGCCAAATTCTTCTACTCTTTCCGTGATACATTGGATCGTTATCCCAGTGGTGTTTGTGATTAGTAAATTGTGAGAGCCATTTCTTAGTTTAGCATTTAATTGCTTTTCTAAGACCTTCTAGAACTCTTTCCTTTTATCCCTTGCCACTGACAATGTTCTTTCTAATTGCTGTCTGTTACTCTCCATCACAGAGTGAGAGCACCAAGGGCAAGGCCAGAGCCCTGCATCTACCTCCAGTGGACCTCCAAATCTTTATGATTTAGCCTCTGAGACTCGGGGATTGTTTCTTACTGCAGCATAGCCTAGGATCACATGCTATGTTGTAATGAGGATATTGAGAAGAGGAGATGTAATGACACAGCATTCACCTGGCTGTTGTCACCTCTAGACAATGAAACAATGGAAGTTGGCAGTTACTGAATGGACAATTTGGCAAAGATGAGGCTGATATATTTTTATACCAGTCACTGAAATACATTCTCTCCTTCTGGTTGCAAAATATCTATTGAATCTTTTCTGCACTGAGAATCAGCTGATGGGACAATAATTCTTCCTCAGTCAATAAGCAGACTGTCTTAAATAATATGTCTGGTTTCTCATAACTGGGTTCTACTCTAAAAGTGGAGAGAATATCTGATTTGAAAGCCTCACAGTGTTCAGGAATAACGACATGGAGTAAACATGTTGGGGAAAGTTAAGAAAGTTAAATAAACTTAAGTTATTTTCACTTAATTTTTTTCTCAGCAAATACTCTGGGCCAATCCTGGTGAAAGTCTTTGCACCCCAGCTGGAAGACTTCACCAACTCACAGGAAATGATGGGTCTCAGAAGCTTTTCACCTCAGGGCTGTTGAGACAGGAGATTGGAGGATTTATGAAACATATGAATAATGCATTTCAATATGCTTTTCATGGGAGTAATCTCATTTAGTCTTCACACAATACTTTGCCTTAAGTCTGATTCTTCCTAGGAAGGATTCTTCGGAAACAATTGAAGGTTAGGTTAGGGAAATTGACTAAGACCACACAAAGGGAAAAAATTAATACAACATCAACTCTCACTTGTTCTTTATCCTACAAGGGCCATGTCTTTTTCCTGCTACAAGCTGCTTTGCGTTCATCCCTACTAGAGGCTCCCTTAAAGCCCATGGGGGTGACACCCCCTTAGTCCACTTTGTATATCCATAGGCACCGTTTTTCATGGGGAAAGAAAGCATTTTTAATTTTCAAGTATTTAAGTTGGCTCAATTTCTTGTGGGCTATTAGATGGTCATTTATCCTGACTGAACCAAGAAGGGTGAGCAAGTTATACACAGTATGTGTTGGCCCTATAGTGATATACACCTGAGGATACATACTGCCTTTTCTGCTCTCTCCTATGTGTCTACCATCCTTGATCCTGCCTCAATTTTATTTCTTACCACTCTTTCTCTTTTCATCCTGCTCCCTTTTCTCTGTATTTTTCACTTTTAGCACAATTTCCTTAGGGATTTGAAGAGAAGAAAATGAGTTAGAATTAGATCATTGGGTAAGTAAGTGAGGGAAGTAAGCTGGAGTGTTTTAGTTTTTCTTATCTTCTTCTGACCAACCAAAATGAACTAAGTATGACTGATGGTAGCATGCTGTTATTTCTGAAGGTCACATGGTTAAAAAATCTGATATATCTTAACATAGACTTTACAGAGTGGAGCATATCATTTAGGTATTTATAAAAATTTCCCAATCGTGAACAAAATGAGCAACAAAGGTGTAGGCCTAATGTCACACTCTAAAGAATTAGAATAAAATTATACCATATTTCTCATTGTGAATATTTATGAAATATAGACATTTTAAGTCTTGGCTATTTGGGTAAAGTTTACCACTCTGTTGATTTGAGATTCACATTAAACTTCAGTCCTCAACAAATATGGTCAGGAGATATATTCATGTTCCTTATTATACTTTTTACAGAAAAAAAAAATCACAATTGAGTTCACTGATTTAATGATAGTAGCAACTCCAGGTTTGATTTAATTGGGGTCTAAACACTGTTAGCAAGAACTGAAATGCATTGCTTTGTTTTGTTTTTCCTTCTTTTTGCTTTAATGTCTGCACTCCAGAATTCAAGATAATTGCCAGAGTTCCAGGTATCACATCCAGGCCCTGAAATATGCTGCCCCATAAGAGACCATCCCTCCTTCTGACTGATTTTTTTAAGGGTGAGGCAACCTCCCAGAGGACCCTTTGCAAAAACACGAAGAGGTTGTTGGCTGGTGTCACAGCTCATGCTTATGCGTAAACAAAACAGTTTGAACTTGATTTATCCTTCATGTTGGACTAGGGCCCCCATCCCTCAAAGATATGTATGTAAACTAACTCAGGTTCTGTAAACAGTGTAGGCAAGCAAAAATGACTGCTGCTGAATTTGAATGCTTACATAGTATACTTTATTGTTTTTCCCTTGCCATTTCTGCAGAAACTTGTGAGAGGGTAGCCAGTCTTCCAAAAATGTCCTTTTGTTCAATGTTTTGTTATTATATACTGTTGATGAGAAACAAAACAAAGTTGGCTCCTGGCCTTGGCCATTGTCTGTGTGAAGTGTGTACGTTCTCCCTACGTCTGCTTTGGTTTTCTCTGGGTACACTGATATCCTCCAACATCTCAAAGATGTCATGTCAGGTTCACTGGAGTGTCTAAATTTTCCCAATGGGAGTGAGTGTGGGGATGTGTTAGAGTTTGCTCTGCAAGGGAATGACATCCTGGCTAGTTGACCCCTAGTCCCCCTCAGTGGTCTGAGCTGCTAGGATGGGCTCCTGCCATCTAATACCATAAACTGGAAGAGGTGGATTGAAAAGTAAATGAATGAATGAAGACACATTATTGGAAAATAAAGATACATCAAATATATAATAATCATATAGACACACAACAGAAAAGGTGCAGTAGGAAAGTCCTTGGTGAGCCTGTCTCCTTTGTGATTATTCTTGAACTGCCTGGTGGTAAGAGGTCATCCTTGCAAAGTCCACTTAGCAAACATTTATTTCTTGACTTAACCCACCCCACCATGACCACTATACCTTATTGCTTCACCAAAAATTGAGTAATTATCTTATTTACTTTTATTAATCTTTCCTAAATACACAGTATGTATAGCTCACATTTACTTCAACTTTTAAGGTTATAAGTGTTTGGGGTCTTTATGCAGACATTTAATGATGTTTCTGTAACCACAACTATGATGTAGGAAATTAACTCTTATTTATATCAATTAGCCGATGGTAGAACTAATTTAATTATGCATGATTTCTCTTAAAGTTAGTTTTCAAGAAGCTATTGATGATGTTAAATAAGAACTTACTTTATACAAGGTCTGACAATTAAGTTCATAAACTTGCCACTGTGTACTTAACTGTACAAAACAATTTGGTAAAGTTTCAGAACCTCAGTGTCTCATAGTTGTGTTCATGTTGATGTGTGGTGGTGTCTTACTGAGTGACATTCATTATCATTGCACTTTTTGTGCACCGTGGAGACAATGTCAGAGCTTGAATTAGGGCTACAAACAAACATATATAAATTTCTTGTTAAACTTGGCAAGAGTAGAAGTGAAATCTGAGACATGTTAGTTCAAGTTTAAGGGTATAATGCCATAAAGAAAATGGCAGTGTACAAATGGATTAAACTTCCATTAAACTGCCAATGTGATTCTCACATTGTTAGAAGGGAGAGAAAGAGTCACTAATGAAAAGAGGTTAGGGTGGCTAGGAATGAGCAGAATTGACAAAAACATTGCAGAAAATCATTGAATTATGCATTAAATCTCAGCTGACTGCAAGAAGCATTAGTAGACCAAGTAAACATTGACAAAGAAACAGGAAAATCTTTGCTGAAAATCTTTGCCAACAACTCATGGCTTTTGAAACATGACAGTGCAGTGGTTCACAGGGCACTGTCTGTGAGGGAGTTTTTAGCCAGCAAATAAATGATCTGGTCCCCAGTGACTTTTCTCCTTACCCGAAGATAAAAGGCATTTTGGAAGGAAGGCATTTTGATGACTTTCAAAGGACATCAAGGATAGTATGATGACACGTCTGTTGGCCATTCCAGAAAAAGCTTTGAAGGGTGAACCACATGCTGACCTGGGTGCATAGCTTCCCAAAAGGAATGTTTTGAAGGTGACCATAGTGATAGTCAGCAATAAGGTATGTAACACTTTTTCTAGGATGAGTATATGAACTTAATTGTCAGACCTAACATATATGTAACTTTTTTTTCATAAAAGGAAATAAGGATGAGTCTCACATTGTTAGATTCATCAGGCTCATAAGATGTGCCTTCTTGAATATTAGTAATGAATTTGGGGAAAAAAAACACATTTTGTTTCAGGGTTTGAAGAAAATAGTGAATTCCTTGTATTTTATCCCTACTAATTATTCTTGGGTAACCATATTTCTTGTTTGTTTGCTTTTTTATCTCTCATTACCTAAAATATTTTCAACTTTAATTTAGAGATAACACCTTGTTCCATTTTGCAGCCCACACATAACAATTTTATCATCATCATATGTTTAACTTATTCCAGACTGATTAGTCATGGGGATATGTTGCCAAGAACAGTGTGTTATGTAAAGAAAAATCACTTTAGTCAAGAAGCAGCATATGCGTATGTGTGTGTTGTAGTAGGAGATAGTTGTTGGTGAAGACCCAATTTCCTTAGACCGAAGAACAACATTCAAAAGACATTCTTGTTGCTGCAGGAAACAATGAGAGGAAGGAAAAGTTAGTCAAGGGTGAAAGGCACCATATGTCCTCCAGTACCTAGGCGCACCAGGGAGTCAGTCCAATAGCTGTCTTAATGCACCCTGCTGAGTGTGGGTATTGCAGGACATATGGAGGATTTCACCCTGAACTCTAAATTTCCCAAAACAGCTATAATATTCTCTTAGTGTAGTTTGTGGGGGTTATAATATTTAAGCAAAGATGTTTAAAGCATCCCCTTTACTCACATTTTCAGTAATCAAAGGACATTTATATATCATTCACATACGCTTCTGACTATTGAGTTGTTATATATCAAAATATTTCCTGCCCAAAGCCCTCTCTTTTCTCTCTTCCTTCCCCCACAAATCTGTTTTTCCTTCTTTCCATTGGTCTCTCCTATTCCCTCTTCCTCTTTCCCTATGTTCCCTTTTTGGCAAAGAGCATTATTGAGGGAAAGAAGCAAAACATTTTTCAAGTTGTCTTGACAGTGACAGCTCATGTATCAGAACTCATTATATACATAAACATTTTTAAAACAGTGAATAAAATTGGGATTCCAACCTAAAGTATAGGATTTCTAACATATTAGTAAAAGTCATCACCTGTGTTCATGATCTCCTGAAGAATCAGGTTTTTTCCTTAGGAGTATTTTGTATTTCTTCTGAATTCAGCACAAACTGTTCTGATTTGTAACCCGTGAATATAGGATCTTTCTCTTGTGAGAGTGGGAAAAAAAGATGGGTGAGGGTTGAATAGAAAGTAAATTATGATAAAAATCATGTAAATTTACAGTTAAGAATATGTATGAAAGATTTGCTTTCAGGAAGATACATTTGATGTGAAATTCCTTTGGCATCGAGACAGTTAACCTAAAATCAATGAATATTATTAATAGCTCAATTGGCACTACCTTAGAGAGTGTTTTTTTCTCAAAGCTGTTTGGAAAAATTTACAGCTCTAAATAAGGGCTTAAATTAATAATGGTTCAAAATTTAAAAAAAAAAACAGAAACAATATCTAATCAACCACAAACACTGTACAATCACATGGAAACATTTTATTATTATACTTTTGAACTATGTTAAATAATATGGCTTTGTCATTATTTCACATATAAGATTTGCCATTTTAACCATGTTCATGGTATACTTCTATGACATTAAATATATTCACAATGTTGTACAGCCATCATCACTATTTACCTGAAGAAATTTTCATAATCGTCAACTGAAATTCAGTACCCATTACACCCCAACTTCTCATCATACCTACTCTGAGCCCCTGGCTACAATGTTATACTCTGTCTATGCATTTGACTCTTCTAAGAACCTCTTATAAATGAAACCATACAGTTTTTGCTCTAAAACTCCCTTATTTTACTTGGCATATTGACTTCAGGGTTCACCTACATTGTAGCGTGTGTCAGATTTTTCTCCCTTTTTAGGCTGAATTGATATGCCATTATATAAGTACATCACATTTTGTTTAACCGTTTATCTATTGATGAACCAATGGCTGTTTCCAACATTTGGCTATTGTGAATAATGCTGCTATGAACATCAGGCTATAGAAATTTTATTTATGTTTCTGCTGTCACTTCTTTTGGGTATAGAGCCAGAAGTAGAACCACTTCATTATATAGCAGTTATGTATTTAAATTTGGGGGGGGGATTTTTTCACACTGTTGTCAACTCACTGCTTCATACTTGTTCCCACCAACAATGAACAAAGGTCCTCATTTCTTCTTTTAAACAATTTACCTAACTTAAATATATATACTTGTTTTCTTTGGAAATACTTTTTTTTTTTTCTTTTTCTTCCTTGTTATAGTGAGGGGAAGGGGAAGGTATCTCTTATTCCTCCTTTAAGATTCAGGGAACTGGAATGCACATAGAAAGCTGTTAGACACAGTTTTTGGTAACAAGGCCACCTGCTCTCAGAACAAAGGTTCTTGCTTTTGATAATTAAAGGAGCTATCTATCGGGAGGCAGATTAGGTTAAAAATTCTTCTAAGTCATTTTGTTGTTGTTGTTGTTGAGAAGGATTTTTAGATTAAAATATATGTCCTAACAAATGTTTAACAATAGGCAAATAGCTTCCTGGAAATGTGAAACAACATCAAAGCTAACTCTACTGCCTGGAATTTATGATAATGCATAAGAAAGTTTACTTTTGCTCAATTTCTGATAAAAAGGCTTAACCAAGTAAACTAGGCAAAACAAAAAACAAAAAAACAGGAGAGAAAATGTGTTACTTGGTTGGCGTCAGTATTTCTAAAGGTTTGTATAAGATCTTTATGACAAGCACATTTCTATATATTTGTAATTACCAGTATTGATTGCACAGTCTTTTTGTTCTGTAAGACAATATTTTAAGTATTTTATAATTTATATATATAGGAATATGTCTTATTATATTAAAACGGTACTGATATGATTCATTGTTCTGCAGATATTTTACAAGAGCTCAATCCACGTCTCTCCTAAAAATTTTTGACAGTTTGTTTTGACACATAAAAACTGCATGTATTGAAAGTGTACAATTTGATCATTTTTGACACATGCAGTACATATATTCCTTCAAACCTAGTATCATGATCAAGAAAATGAACAGCCCTGTAACTGCCCCAGATTTCCTTCTGTCCCTGGGTACTCTCTTTCTATCCCATCCCTGGTTTTTTCAGTCTAGTTGTGCCTCACTTTCAATTCACACAAAAAGACTTCATAAAGCGACTGCATTTGAAAGCAGACTTTCAAAAGGTGATTAAAACACAGTAATTAGGCTGAGCACTAATCTGATCTGACTGGTATTTTTAAAAGAAGAAGTTTGCGCACACAATGGGATACCAAGGGGAAAATATGCACATAGATAAGGCCATATGAGGTACAAAGAGAAAAAGCAGCTGTCCTCAAGCCAACAAGAGTCCTCAGAATAAAATCCACCCTACCAGCACCTGATCTCAGACCTCTAGCCTCTGGAACTGTAATATCTATTTTTCAGGGTCCTGCCCTGGGAGCAGTATCTGCTAAGACCTGTGGAAACTGGAGGTGATCTACTGAAGAAATATAGAGTTAAAATGATGGTAAAGAAAGAAACTGTGAGAGCCAGACCAGTGCCATTTTGTAGTCCTCCCCCCTCATTTTGAGGAGCCGCCACCATCTTAGGTATTAAGTCTCAGCTTCCCCTAAGCCAGGCTTTTCCCCGAAATCAAGCATCCCCATCAGCCAATCAAAAGTGTACCCCATCCCTCTTGCTTCACGGCACCCCTTACACCCAATCCCTCACCCTGTGCCGCCCCTGTGCCCAATCAAGAGCCTCCCCATACTATTGTAATCAACAACCACCAATGAAAGTTGTACCCCACCCTTCTTGCCTTCTGTACCCTATAAAACTTTGCAGACCCTGAGGCTCCAGGCTCTCTTTGGTGTGCCCACCAGGAGAGTCCAGGCCAGGGGCTTGCCTAATAAAGCTCACCTTTTGCTTTTTACATCGGAGTGTGCCTCAGACTGTTTGCTGGGGGCTTCTTAGGGGAATTTCGGGCACAACATTTTGGTGCATTGGCCAGGAATCTCTCCCAAACCCCTCCGCCCTGTCGGGGGCTCACTCGCTCTGATGCCACTCCTGAGGTGAGTTGTGTGTGTGCGTGTGAAGTGAACGGCTGGCGAGTGTATGTGGGACGTAAGAGAGAGGGTGTTTGCTTTTTGATTGTTTTCTGTTTTAGAGTGTTCTGCTTTTTGGTGGCTTTCTGTCTTTGGTTTTGGGGGGACAAGGAGCTAGATTGGATGCAGTCAGGGACCCTCGTCCCCAGATAGGACGTGAGATGTCAAGTTCTACTTTGGGTTTTGGCCTCGGTCAGTTACGTTCTGTGCCTGCCGATGGAAAAGTGGGAGCTGAAAGGAGTATCTGGCTGGGAAGTTCTAAGTCTTTGAGTAGGAATGAAAGGAATGGCTGTTTAAGGGTTTGGAAGTCTGCTTCATGTTGTTCCTTGTGCCACACTTATCTGTTTGATTGCTTCTTCTGGTGTTAGTTTTGGATGTTGTGTCAAGTGTAAGTTCAAAATTTTTCTCAGAGTCCTCTCAGTTTACTAACTTACTGTTTTATTCATTTCTGATTGATGAGACTGTGGGGAGCAGACATCCCACTTACAGCCAGCCCAGGAGAGGAAAGGGCCACTTTAATCCGGGATACCCCTCAGCCCACTCCTCCTCTAGAGAACCTCTCTAAGGTTCTTATATTGGCTGCTGGAATTATAATCTTAGTGGCATTAATTCTCCTTTTTCTCATTCTGTTATAAAGTTCCTCTTTTTCTCTCTCCAGAGAAGTTCCTCTTTTTCTCTCTCCAGGGAAGTTCTCCTCTTTATCACACTGAGGTAAAATTCTCCTTTCCCTATTCTGCTGTAAAATAAGTCATAGGCCAGGCTAACTCGGCTCCGTTGCCTTTAATATTGCAACATTACCAGGATTATAAAGAAAAGGCGAAGGGATACGGATTCTCTGTCTCCCGAGGCTGTCTTATCACCTTTTGCAAAAATGAGTGGCCCACTTTCAATGTGGGGTGGCCGCCCGAGGGAACCTTCCACCTCCCCATTATTTGCAAGGTCAAAAGTATTGTCTATAGGACTGGCAGTGGGCACCCAGACCACATCCCCTACATCACCGCTTGGCAAGATCTGGTCAAAGACCCCCCAAATTGGTTGAAACCTATACTCCCACCCCCTGAGATTGGTGCCACTCAAGTTCTGTCTTTAAAGGCGGAACAAAGATGTAGACCAAGACCTGCGGCCCCCACCCCCGTCCTTCAAGGACCCTCCCCTGAGGAGCCGTGTCCTCCCCCTTACCATTTCCCCACAATACCCACAGTGGCTCCCCCAGCCCTACCGGCTCCTGCGGCCAAGGCTGCCAGAGAGGAAGTTCAGCCACAAGGAGAGGTGGGCTTGCCCCACACAAGTGGGACAGGCCCACCCCATACCAGGAGCTGCAGGCTCCCAACCCCTGATTCCTCTGTCCTCCCCCTGAGGGCCTCAGGACTCCCACCTGATGATCATGTCAGGTCCCCCATGTATTACTGCCCTTTGCCACCAGTGACCTGTACAACTGGAAAATACAAACTCCCAAATTCTCTGAGAAACCCTCAGCCCTTATTGACCTATTAGACTCTATAATCTTGACCCACCTCCCTACGTGGGAAGATTGCCAACAGTTATTATAGATCCTGTTTACCACTGAGAAATGGAACCGCATCCTGAATGAAGCTTGGTGATCAGTACTCGGCCCAGACGGGCTCCCCACCACTAACCAGGCTCTGATCGATGCTGTTTTCCCTTTGACTCACCCAGAATGGGATTTTAATACCCCTGAAGGTAAGGAGAGACTCTGGGTGTACCGCCAGACTCTGATGGGAGGGCTCCGTAAGGCTGCCAGGAAGCCGACCAGTATTAACAAGGTAGGAAATGTGCAACAGGGGCAGACAGAATCCTCATCAGCATTTTTAGAGTGGATCATAGAGGAATTCTGCACTTACATCCCCCTAGATCCAGAGGCAGAAGAAAATAGAGCAGCAGTCATTATGTTCTTTGTCAATCAGTCTGCACCAGACATTAGACAGAAACTCCAAAAGTTACACAGGATAGGAGAAAAGTCATTCAAAGATTTACTAGAGGTAGCTGAAAAAGTCTGCAATGATAGGGAGACTCCAACTTGGAGGCGCCTCTGCACAAGTGCACTGACATTTTATCCCAGTCTTTCAGTGTGCACCAGGACCTGACAGACCAATCCCTCTCAGCTGCTGAAGACACTTGGTTCACCAATGGAAACAGTTTTGTAAGAAAAGGTTGCAGGTATGCCGGGGCAGCAGTGGTATCAGAGATTGAAACCATATGGGCAGAGCCCTTGCCCCCGGGGAACCTCAGCTCAAAAGGCTGAATTAATAGCCCTCACTAAAGCCTTAGAACTGGGGGAGGGCCGAAGATTAAATGTGTATACAGACAACAGATATGCCTTTGCCACCACTGATGTACATGGGGCCATTTACCAGGAATGGGGCCTCCTCACAGCAGAGGGAAAGACTATCAAAAACAAGGAGGAAATACAAGCCCTCCTTAGGGCCCTCCGGCTTCCCACTAAACTAGCCATTGTCCATTGCCCCAGGCACCAGCAAGCTAACACTCCAATAGCCAGAGGGAATCAATTGGCAGATCTAACTGCCAAAACTGTGGCTGCCTCTGCATAGCTCACTCTTGCCAGTGACTTTGCCTGACCCAGGACCTCCTAGCTTACCCGACAACTCAAAGTATACCCCTGAAGACCTGCAATGGGTATATTGCATTCCCCAAGTGCATAGTCCAGAGAGATACCAAGGCTGGTACATTACTGCAGATCAGAAAGCTCTCCTCCCTGCTAAGCTCAGAGAGGAAATCCTGCACAGGATCCATTCATCCACCCATTTGGTAGCCAGAGAAATGAAAGACCTTTTAAGACACTCCAAGATTAAAATTCAAAACCAGAACGCCAAAATTGATGCCCTCACAGCAGCCTGCAAAGTCTGTGCTCTGACCAGCTGCACTGCCATCCCATCAAACCCAGGTACCAGACAGAGGGGGGACATGCCAGGTACATATTGGGAAGTGGACTTTACTGAAGTAAAACCAGGAAAGTATGGCTATAAGTACTTATTAGTATTTGTGAACACATTCTCAGGGTAGATAGAAGCCTACCCCATCAAGAATGAAACAGCTTCGACCGTGGCAAAGAAACTATTAGAGGAAATTCTGCCTAGATATGGGCTCCCTACCCAGATAGGATCAGATAATGGGCCAGCTTTTATTTCTCAAATAGTACAGAGCTTAAGCACAGCCTTAGGGACCACCTGGAAATTACATTGTGCATACAGACCTCAAAGTTCAGGACAGGAAGAGCAGATGAATAGAACTCTCAAGGATACTGTGACTAAACTTGTACTGGAGTCTGGCGGGGACTGGGTGTCTCTCCTCCCCTTCACCCTCTACAGGGCCTGGAACACCCCATATATGATAGGGAAAACACCCTTTGAAATCTTATATGGCAGGGAACCCCCATCACTCCTAAACTGCCCAGTGAAGGGATCACTGACCCTCAGATACCTGACGAGGATATTAAAGACCTGGCTCTAACTTTAGATTGTTTCCAGAAATTTCAGACAGAAAACTGGCAAAGACTCATTAACCTGTACTCATCAGGACCTAAACCTGAGCCCCACGCCTACTGGCCTGGAGACGTGGTGTATGTCAAGCGCCACCGGCAGGAGTCACTAGAGCCATGGTGGGAAGGGGCCATATACAGTCATCTTAATGACCCCAAGAGCTGTTAAAGTGGATGGCATCGCCTCCTGGGTCCACCACACCCACGTCAAACCGGCAGACCCGTTTGCTGACATTGAAGACTACACCCCTAACTGGAAACTGTTGAAGGACCCTGACAACCCTCTGAAACTCAAACTTTGTAAGACTCAACCCCCAAAATGAACCCCCTTCCCTTAATGGTGTTATTGCTCATACCTATGTCATCCCCAAATGCACATCAACCTTTAAATGTAACTTGCGTAGTCATAAATGCCTTAACAGGAACCATTGCTAACCAAACCTCAGGTATATATCCAAAAGGCACATGGTTTCCTGAACTCATAGTAGATATAGATCAATTAATATACACCTCTCAATAATAATTTACTAGAAGGAGGACCCCTCGTCATCCCTCTCTCACACCCAAAACCCCCAAGAACAAATAACCTCGCATCCTATAATGGCGAAAAGCCTCCCGTTGCCCCTGCTCCCAGGACCCCCTCAGGTGAACCCCCACTCTGGAACATCCTCACTAAAGCCTACCAAGTATTAAATGGGTCCAGACCAGACCTTACTGAATCCTGCTGGCTATGCTACCATGCCAGCCTCCCGTTTTATAAGGCAGTTGCGGTAGGGGGGACCCCCGCAGTGGCAACTAATGGCAGTGCCTGCCGATGGCAACAACAGGGACCCCAGCTCGCTCTCCCAGCTGTCAGTGGACAAGGTGTATGTGTAGGTACTCCCCCTTCCCAGTATGCTCACCTTTGCAATGTTTCTTATTACTGGAATCGATCACAATACCTCTTACCCCCACAAAATCTCTGGTGGGCCTGTTCTATAGGCTTAACTCCCTGTCTACATGGCACAATTCTAGACACCACCAAAGAATTCTGTGTAGCAGTACAACTGCTACCGCGTCTCATATATCACACTGAACAAGATATGTATTTGAACCTAAAACAAAAACAAATCCCACGATACCCCAGACAGCGCAGAGAGTCCTTCACGGCATTGACCCTAGCCATTGTCCTAGGTTTAGGTATAGAGGGGGCTGCGACCAGAACAGCAGCCTTAGCCTTACAAGATAAAAATTATAAAGCCTTAGGAGCAGCCATAGACCTAGATATAGAAAGAATAGAAAAATCCATCACCCTACTACAGGAATCTCTAACCTCTTTATCTAAAGTTGTTTTACAAAATCGGAGGGGCCTAGATATACTATTTCTGCAGCAAGGAGGATTATGTGCAGCCTTAGGAGAAGAATGTTGTTTTTATGCGGATCATTCGGGGGTAGTTAAAGAGTCTATGAAAATGGTTAGGGAAGGACTCTGAAAACATAAACTGGATCAGGAACAGACCTGGTCTTGGTATGAGTCTTTATTCAACAAGTCCCCATGGCTCACCTCCCTCATAACAGCAGTTGCAGACCCTATCCTAATCCTACTATTACTATTGACCCTTGGACCCTGCATTATTAATGGCTTAGTTGCTTTCATTAAAGCCAGGATTAATGCTGTTCAATTATTAGTAATACGCTCCTGATATGTTCCCTTAAATATTTTAGAAGACAATGCTCATGATTGAGCCTTGCAGTTACATGGAAAGGGGGGAATGTGAGAGCCAGACCAGTGCCATTTTGTAGTCCTCCCCCCCATTTTGAGGAACCACCGCCATCTTAGGTATTAAGTCTCAGCTTCCCCTAAGCCAGGCTTTTCCCCGAATTCAAGCATCCCCATCAGCCAATCAAAAGTGTACCCCATCCCTCTTGCTTCACGCCACCCCTTACACCCCCCTCTTAGTTAGGAAATCCCCAATACCCCACCCTCTGCCACCCCTGTGCCCAAACAAGAGCCTCCCCATACTATTGTAATCAACAACCACCAATGAAAATTGTACCCCACCCTTCTTGCCTTCTGTATCCTATAAAACTTTGCAGACCCCGAGGCTCCAGGCTCTCTTTGGTGTGCCCACCAGGAGAGCCCAGGCCCGGGGCTTGCCTAATAAAGCTCACCTTTTGCTTTTTACATCAGAGTGTACCTCAGACTGTTTGCTGGGGGCTTCTTCGGGGAATTTCGGGCACAACAAAACATGGCATAGAGTAGAATTAAAGGTGGGAGCTCAAGGGTCCATTGTGCATTTGTGGACTTCTGGCAATGTCACTGAGTGTTTGCTCCACTCTGCTTGTATTGAAGTCTATGTGCCCAGAGGGTAAACTTAAGGTAGCCTTGAGAAATCCTAAATCTGAGCCTTGTATTGGGAGACCCTCTACCTTGAGATCACACACACACACATATTTCTAAGGAGGTGTTAAACTCTGCTAGTTCCCTGTGGAGTAAAATACCAGTGGCATTATTCTCCTCTGAGGAATTGATGGGAGGGAGAAATTTTCCTCCCATCACCACCACGGAGAGGATCTTCCTCTGCAATAAGGGATATAAGATCTTCTGCCCATATTTCAGGGCACAAGCTGCTCCCTTAATCTCTTCCCCAGCCAAATGCAAATCTCAACAATGGGTATCTGCTTTGCCTATTTACTAGGCAGGAAACAACCTGGTTAATGTATCTCTCTAGGTCTTTCTCATAGTCTCTTCTATGATCATTTTTTCCTCAGAGTACTCACAGACAGAGTAGGGGGGTTTGTAAGCTAAGACAGGAAGTTTACTAGCAATGACTAGCTTAAATGTAAACTATCTGACTTTTCTTTGTTCTGACTCACTCAACTTTGTAATTTTCCTCTTTTACTGGTGGTGCTTTCGTTTGCCAAGAATGGGTTCTTTGGTCTCCATTGTCCCTGCACTATTGATTATGCCAGAACTCTGTGGTATTTTGCTAGAGAAGCCTTAGCAAAGTGACATGCCAGCAACCACTGACAAGTTTTTTGTCACCATATATTAGATTGCATGCTATAGAATTTTATGTAAGTATACTCTTTCTGGGCTGGTTTATTTCACTCAGCATAATTTCTTTGTGATCCATCCATGCTTTTGCTACATCAGTAATTCATTATTTTTATTATTAACAAATATTTCATTGAATGGCTATGCCACAGTTTGTTTATCCATTCATTTGTTGATGGACATATATGTTGTTTTCTGATAATAAGATTATTCTTATCTGTATTCTTGATAACAAGATAACACTGTTTTGAACCTGAATAATTTTCTAACTACTTAACATTAACTTGCCTTGTTTTTTCCCTGGAAAACTATTCTCTTGAAAGAATTATCTGTTAATATTTTCTCATTTCCCTTTCCTCCCACTCAACACTGCCAGGTTTCTACAGAAACTTATAATTTATATTTTAACAGTAATGCACCTTATTATCTGCTTAAGAATCTCTGCAGAAATTTTCTTTCCAATTTGCATCAAGGTTCCAGTCTCTTACAAAATTGACAACATTTTATATATATGGCAGCAAAGGAAAATAGCTCAGGATTGAGAAGCTTAATATCTGGCTTCTGAACCCAGTTCTCTCCTAGCTAGTTATACCAACAAATGGGAAATGAGTAAACTTTTCTACTCCTAATTAGCTTTCTACAAAATAAAAAAGTATACTTAGAGCTGTGTTCTCAAACACCAGTATGCATACCAGTCACCTAGGATCTTGTTAAAAATGCGGATTCTGATTCAGTTGGTCTGGGATTCTGCCTCCCTAAAATGTTCCCAGGTTAGGCTTTTGTTGCAGGCCCATTTGGTGCAAAAAAAGCTCTTCTCAGTATTTCATATTCCCAGGTTGGCACAATAGAAGCGTGTCAGGAGATTTTTAAAAATACTAAAACTTTGGTCCTATCCAAGAAAATGAATAAAACTCTCAATGTGAGATCTAGGCATCAGTATTTTTAAAGTCTGAAGCTGAGATTGATAACAACTGTATAAGATGATACCTGATTTCTGTTGAAGCTCTATGATGACTTTAGCAGACAAGATATATTTTATAAAAATCCTGCATTCTACTAAAATATGGGACAACATGTCATCTACGCAAGATTGAATAAGAAAAAGGATAATTTTCAGATAGTGAATTTATGTGAGTGCTAAGTGTCTAAAGGAGCAAAACAAGAAAATTGAAAATGTAATTGAATACTACCAACAGGACCAAAGGGAGTTTAAGAATCCACTTTAAAAAAAAAAAAAGAGAGAGAATGATATGGCTTGGTGCAAAGATTGTAACATGAAGCAAAGAAAAGACAAAGGTCAAGGCCATGTTAAATTAATTATGAGAAAAGCCACATGTAATTAATAGCTGTGTGAGATAAATATCCATGTCTGTGTGCTTGTATAGGTGAAATGTATCTGCTCAAGATAATTTTCAACTTCTCTTAGTTGAACTAACAAATCCTCTGGTGCTATGTGTCATCAGATGCAAAGAGGTTCTTCAGAGGACCAGAATTGTTTTTACTGCCAATACCCTCTTTCCTGCATTCCCTGCCCAGCCTTATTCTTTATTTTCCTTCTTTATTCTTATACCTCCTGCTATAGTATGGTATATATTTCATTTGTTTACATTTAAAAAATAATGGCAAAAACTTTTATCTACCCTCCTTACTCTATCCAAGGTGACAAGAGCACAGTCTAACACAAAATTTCTATGTTGGGTGAATAGTTACAGAGCAAGCAAATAAAGAAAATAAAAGATTTTAGGAAAGAATAACAAAATACAGCACAGCAAATAAGAAGGAAAGGTAAAGAGAGTAATCTAAGGCTCGGTGCCTGTGGCTCAATCGGCTAAGGCACCAGCCACGTACACCTAAGGTGGCAGGTTCGAATCCCCAGCCCAGGCCCGCCAAACAACAATGATAGCTGCAACCAAAAAATGGCCAGGCATTGTGGCAGGCACCTGTTGTCCCAGCTACTTGGGAGGTGAAGGCAGGAGACTTGCTTGAGCCCAGGAGTTGGAGGTTGCTATGAGCTGTGATGCCGTGGCACTCTACCCAGGGGGATAGCTTGAGGCTCCGTCTCAAAAAAAAAAAAAAAAGAAGGAGAGTAATCTAAGAAAATGTAAGGATACGTTCTGATTCCTACTGGTTGGATGAATTTTCATATTGATTTTATACAAATCCTGACCCTATGCACTATGATGTCTTAAAAATTTTAAGATGTTTATACCATAATGCTATTACTAAGTAACAAAATATAACTTACAATTCAAAAACACTCCAAGAACTTTACAAGTAAACGATTTTGTATATCAGATGAGGTATTTAATAATTAGAATCCTTAACTGATTTCAACCAGAGGAAATGATTTTTGCATATTTATAAGATGAACTAAAAACTTTCCAACTATGGGGATTTTTGCCTTTTCACAGAACTCAATCATTTTCTAATTAGACACTACTCTATGCTTTCAGGACACAGTTGATCCCATAGTGAAAAATAAGAACAGACTTTTATTCCAATGATCTTAGTAGAATTTAAAGTGGCAATAACAAGAATATAACCAGAAGCTAAAGAAGAGTGATGCTTTCTGGGTGCCTTTTTTTTTCTCTTGAGTCCATGCGATTGGAATTTTTATCTGTAATCTGTTGGTAAAGGAAAACCTGCTTGCTCACTCAACAGGAAGGGTGAGTCTAGTCTAATCTCTAGTCCTTTGATGTTATTATGGGAGTGAAAACAAAATAAGGCAAAAGGAGACACTAAAGACAGAGCAGTGGCTTCTGTTTATTTTCTGCTTTATTAGGATCTTAGTCTGAAGGCTCGTTAAGCAATTATGAGGATCTATTTAATGGATCATTTCTTGATATTATTTATTCATATTCTGTTCATTGCTTTTGTTTTTCTTTCAATTTCCTATTCTTGTAAGTACATACACGACAGGAACTGTCTGTTCACAGAAGCTGAATTTATATACTCTAAATTATGCTCCGTGGTGTCTATAATGATGTTTTTTCAACATGCTTTTGCCAGTGCATTTAATCATAGCTTCTTTTCTACAGGGCTATATCTTTCTGATTTTCACCACCCTGTTTCAAATTAATGTCTTTTTGGTTTCACAAACCTAAATCAACAATGCTTACATTCCTGGAAACAGTGCTAAAGAAGAATCATGGTAGAGTTAATTTGTATTAACTTAAGTTCATAGACACTTGAATGAAATTGTGAGTTTTAGGGAAAATATATCCTTATTTGAGTTTAATAATGTGGTTGAATCAATGGAAAAAAAAAAAAAGGAGGTCACCACTTATAAAGGGAGGCCTATTTCCCCTCCATTAAGATTAATTGCAAACATTTCAGACATAATGAATCGCTGTTGACCGTAAGCCACTTCACTGTCATTCTGTGGTCACTGTGGCTGCTCGTGGGTGCAAGCTTTGTTATCTTCAATTAGTTGTGGGAAGAAAGTCGTAAGCATCATTGTAAATATTATAGGAGCCCTTTTTCAGTTGCTCATGGAACTGGGAAAGAAAAAAAAAGAAGCAAATAACTTTTTAAAGCACTTCGGCCTACTAAAGTCTAAAACTTCTACATCACAGAAGTTCAAAAATTGTTCCTTTATTTTTGGTTCTCTGTCTTAGGTGGAACAATTTGAAAAGTCATTTGTGAGAAACTTCAAAACGTACTTTGAACAAACTACCATAACTGTATTTTAAATTTGTTTTGCAAAGCCCTGGGCAGTTCTAAGAGCCAAACAAACAAAAGATGTAAAATTACTTTTGTTGTTCTCAAGCCTATAGCCATCAGAATAAAATAAAACTGGCTGCTTTGGGTTGATTGCAGAAATAACGAGGCAGAAAACACCAATACAAGGCCGAATTTACTAGTCATTAGGAAAAAGAAACAAAGTCAGGGCAAGTGTACTCCTGGAGGCTTGATGTTTGAAGGATCATAAGCATGCAAATATTTTGTGAAAGTAAATATTTTAATAGCTTTTTGGTAACTGGAGTCAGAAGGCAAAGATAAACAGAAGGGACTTGCAATGTTGAAATGCTCAATATAAATATTCTTCCTTGGAAGGTATCATTAGAAAATTCCGTTTTAGGCTCAGCACCTGTTACTCGGTGGTTAGGGAGCCAGCCCCATACACCTAAGCTGGCAGGTTCCAGCCTGGCCCCCAGCCTGCTAAATAATAATGACAGCTGCAACAAAAACACTAGCTTGGTGTTGTGGTGGGCGCCTTTAGTTCCAGCTACTTGGGAGGCTGAAGCAAGGAGTTTGAGGTTGCTGTGAGCTGTGATGCCACTGAACTCTACCAAGGGCAATATAGTGAGACTCCATCTCAAAAAAAAAGGAAAATTCAGTTTTAGTATCTGTTTGGATTGAATTTAGTATTTAAACCAAGAAGATAGAAATAACAGGGGTTGAGGACTGTGACTTATTATTCTGGTATTATGAACAGCTACAACAACTAATTTTAGGGTATACATAGCTTCAGGGTTCCAACACATATATAGTCATAGATTAAAAAATAAGGCATATTTTTTTTAAAAGATCAAAACACACCCAGAAATTCCAGCTATATTGCTTGTGTGTACAGATATGCATAATTAAACTAACAAGTATGGAAAATAACGAAAGTGGTAACAACCTGCAAGGTGGGAAGTGGGATGGACTAGGAGAGGGAAACATTTGTGACGTAATTTTACCTTATAACCGGAAGTTGTGTGACTGATTTTGTAATTATTTTTAGCAATCGATAAAAAGACAAAAGGGAAAATCAAGTTTAGGTCTTTGTCAACTGAAATTCAAATCTAGAAGGCCATTAAGATTTCCAAGGTTCAAAGCAGGGAATGCAACCAGAGACAGCAAATAGAAAAGTCAAAGCTTTGAACTTGACAAGCACAAGCCTCCTTCAAGGGCTTTGGACGTACTTATTTATTTGTGTTCCCCCACATGGTGACTTGGCTTGAGGTGCTCCCCACAGATATATACAAGACAAATTACCTTCACTTCATTTTTGTCTTTATAAAATGTTGCCTAATTAGATGGTGTTACCTCACTTCTTTTTTTTGTTTGTTTTTTTTATGAGCCAGAGTCTGAAGCTGTCACCCTGGGGAGAGTGCCATGGCATCATCATAGCTCACATCAACATCCATTGAGCTCAAGTGATCCTTTTGCCTCAGTTTTTCTATTTTTTGTAGAGATGAGGTCTCCCTCTTGCTATCTTGAATTCATGAGCTCAAGCAATCCACCTGCCTTGGCTTCTGACAGTGCCAGGATTACACTTTGAGAAGTGGCATGGGTACATGAGGTAAGACTGGCCTGGTCTTACCTCATTTTATAAAATATTACCTGCCATCATTCCTCCACCTCATCACCCAAGATTAGACTCCTTCATAGCACTTAACACATTCTGACAACTATTTAAGCATTAGCTTATTATGTGTCTCCAGAGCACTGGAATGTGAGCTCTGTGAGGACAGGAGCTTTGGCCTTTTTCTGTCTTTTCCAGTACCTGTGCTAGTGCTGGGAACAGAGAACCTGCTCAAAAGATCAATAGTAAGTAAGAGAAGGGTAGCTCCATAGATACTGTTTTACAGATGCTATTGGGACCAACAACCTCATATACTGAAGCCTACAGCAATTTCCAAACGTAGTATAACTGGTTCTTAGATGTTAACTTGATCCATTTATGAGTAATCTTTACATCATATGTTGTACTTTATAGTTCTGAGATATTGGCATTCTTCTCTCAATATGAAATGGAGAATTTTAAATTAAAAATCAATATAAGCAAAATTATAGTTTAAAATTAAGAAAAAAGTAATTCAGTGGTGTGTGAATGCAATGCACAGTAAAAAGACAGAGTGGGGTGAACCGGGAGAGACTGCTCATGAAGGAAGGGACTTTACTGGCCACGTCCACTCCATGATTGTACATATTTTATTCTATGGAAGCAGTGCCCCCTTGGGTTGTTCAGCACTTAGATGCTCACTGGGGAATACCCAGGGGAGGCTGTGAAAAAGTGAAGTAATGAGATTAGATTGACATTTAAACTAGAGTGCTCTAGAGCTCACCTGGGAAGATCACAGCCTACCCAAAATGCAATTGAATTTGAGTAGATCTGGTCAACTTTGATTTGGTTTAAGAGCAGATGATTTTTGTTTGTTTGTTTTTTTGCTTTCTAAATGAACCATTTTAAGGGAAGAGTATTAAAGACCTTCAGAATAGCTCTCAGTAATGAAGTTCCGGGGTTGCCTAGATGCACCTCTATGGTTTCTTAAAAAACTTAATACATGTATAAAGTTGGCACTAGTGAATCTATCCAAAAAATAAGTCAGAAACTCAAGAAAAGTAGCCATCAGGAGTCATAATGGCACGTGTGTGAGCTTATGGTGGTGTGCACACTTGGTATTGTTGTAACCCAGCCCTCTTTCCCCTGCCCACTCCTGTTCCCCAGCCCTTACCTGTTCCCCCCACCCTCTCCAGTCCATTTCCCTCCCTTCTCCCCCCAGAGTCGACTCCCTTCTCCCCCCAGAGTCGACTCCAGGAACAAGGCAAGTCCCTCCACACCCCGGGGTGGCCAAGAACACGCTCCCAGGCCCCCTTCTTCCTCCTAGAGTTGCCAAGAACAAGCTTCAGGTATAAGGAAAAAAGTCCCAAGTTTCATAAAACCCCCAAGTTCTCAGTAGATGAACAATGGTGGAAAACTCACTGAGACTTGATTAATTACTGTTGTATAACCATAACCATTGTGATATAAA
>CAUYQV010128833.1:0-17692 GCA_963574575.1 Galagoides demidoff | reverse complement strand
CTAGAAAAGTTCACTTGTACCCTTGTTAGACAGATATATAGGTGATCTTTCCGGTCACCCTCCCACCACCCAACCGCCCTTCTCCTCTACCCTTTCCTACCCCTTCCCCATATTCTTGGTATAGAATTAAGTTGTATCTTTTGTTTGAGAGCTATAGATTAGTTTCATAAAAGGGCTGTGTATATTGGATACTTTTTCTTCCATTCCTGAGATACTTTGCTAAGAAGCACATTTTCCAGTTCCATCCATGTAAACATGAAAGAGGTAAAGTCTCCGTTTTTCTTTAGGGCTGCATAGTATTCCATGGTGTACATATACCACAGTTTATTGATCCATTCGTGGATTGATGGACACTTGGGCCTCTTCCATGATCTGGCAATTATGAATTGGGCTTCAATAAACATTCTGATGCAAGCATCTTTATTGTAATGTGATTTTTTAATCTTCTGGGTATATACCTAATAATGGAATTGTAGGATTGAATGGCAGGAAGACCATGTTCACAATACTTCTTAATATGAGTCCTTGCCTAAAACCCTGTATACCATGAGAGCTTAGTCAGTACTTTTTGATTGGTTACATAAATGCAGATCTCTTAGATCTAAGAGCAGTTTTCACCTTTCTTTAGGTACTGTGATGTCTCTGATTGTGTATAACACTGTAGTCTCAGGTGCATATACAATCCGTGGTAGAAATCATGTTCAAATCCCATGTTTGTTAAGGTACAAGTTCAGATTACTTTCCTTGAATACAGCATCTGTTTTTTAATAGCTATTATGAGCTATAACTGTAACTATAACCACTGACCCAAAGTTGTGCTATTAGTTAAAAGGGAAATCTGTTAAGAAAACAAATGTCTGGCTAAATAAAGCTCCTGGTATTTTCTGGAAAGACTCATAATGTCATAGGAGAAGGTTTCTGTCATGTTTCATTCAAAAAGAATACATGCATATTCAAATAAATACATACTTATATATGTATATTTACCAAATCAATAGATACGTATTTACAAAATGTCTTAAAGATAATGATAACCCAGGAAATACCTATTATCTGTCCTGAGCTACTGATTTGCCTTCAGCTAACTCACATAAGAAATGCAATTTTTTTATTATTTATTTGTTTTAGAAAAAGAGTTTCACTTTATCAACCTTGGTAGAATGCTGTGCCATCACAGCTCACAGCAACCTCCAACTCCTGGGCTTAGGTGATTCTCTTAACTCCGCCTCCTGAGTAGCTGGGACTACAGGCACCCAGCACAATGCCTGGCTATTTTTTTGTTGTTGTTGTTGTCATTGCAGTTTGGTTGGGGCTGGGTTCGAACCCACCACTCTTGGTATATGGAACCAGTGCCCTACCCACTGAACCATAGGCGCCGCCCTCACATAAGAAAGGCGATTAACCTCTGGTTCAAAAATTGGAGCTTTGAGCTCTAGATCATCTGTCTTTCCAAGTTGTAAAGAAATGCCTCATTTGCCTATAGGCCATATTTCCAGCCATTCCATCCACACAAAGTAGTTGAAATTAGTTAAACATTTCTAAGAGGGAAAAGAATCTCTCACAAATCCTGTACCCTTTTGCTCTTTGGTGAGATATGATACTGCCATTAGGACAGAGAAGACTTAACATGGTTTGTAAAGTTAAGCTTCTTAGGAAAGAACATTTAGAAGCTTTGGACCAGTAAGGATATTTGCATATGGACAAAGCAGCCTGTATGCAAAAGTCTAAGGCAACACAGTGTAAGAGTAGAAGTTCCAAATGTGAATTTGCTCCCCCTCTCAAGTCCCTTCTGTGTGGAACATGGGTGGATACTTTGTACGGTTGCTGTAGGTCTTTGTATCCCAGGGCATAACAGATCAAATTGCACCTCAATTACGCAGAAAGCCATTTATATGAAATAGGTAATTTCCTAATAGTACAGGAAAAATAAGCCAGCACTCTATGTACACTTCTGCATTTTATGTAAAACCTGGCAGGAAAGTACTATTGCCACAGCCCCAATGATGTGCAGACAAGATGAATAGATTCAACTCATTTCTGAGCTCCACCAGGAAGGACACATCACACGGAAATACACATCCAAACATACTCAGGTACACATGCACACACCTGAAATCATCAGTTTCAGGAAATGTATAAAGAAGGAGTCTGGAACTTTGTTTACTCTGGAGTTTTGTGGATGTTAGGTGAACAGAATAATGATTGAAGAAAGATACTTGTGCTGTTCTTCTGGCCTGAGATTCTAAAGCCTAGAGGCCATATAAGGTCTCCTTTTAGGTTCTGGCAGTTATTTAAGAAGTGGGAGGAGGGAGGAAGCCATCACAGCTGGTTCCAGGGAAGAGAGCATCACCTAAATTGCTATTCGGAAGTAGTAAACAGGGTCCAGGCAACTTCGGAGAGACAGCTTCTAAGAGGGAAGGATTGAAACAGGATGCGAAGGGTTTACCTGTTCTCTGGGCTTCACGCTGATGTCTGGCTGACTTAGTATTTTTTTCTTCGGAGAGGATGTAAAATTCCTGTTTGGAGAACTAGATGATTTCAGGCTGTGTGTTGCAGAACCAAGTTAATGAAGAACTTCCCTAAGGTTAGAGGTTGGGGAAGACAAAATGGATTTGGGTTTGAATAAGAAAACAGAGAGGTCAGAACTAGCTAAGGTATTGAGAATGTGGCCTGGCCGGTGTGTTCAGTACAAGCTGTGGTCCATATGTAATTGAGAGATTTGTTGGAAAAAAAGACTCTGTCATGTTCTCAGTCCAGACTCCACACCTGAACTCTCTATTATAGTAGCCACGTGTGCCCTGCAGCACTTAAAACGTGGCTGCTCTGAATGGCTATATCTGAAAGTGTAAAAATACATGTGTTCTCAAAGACTGAGTATGAAAAAAGGATGTAAATAGGTTACCAATTTTTCCATTGGCTGATGAAATGCCAGTATTTTGAATATCTAGGGTTACTAATTAAGTTATTAAAATTACTTGTTTCTTTTTACACTTTAATGTGGTTACTAAAAAGCCTAAAATTATAGATGTGGCTTACATTATACCTTTTAGGAAAGCACTGTCTAGACTGTGCCAGTAGGTAAAGCTTAAGCGACAAGGGTAGCAAGTTTGCTAGCACGACACTGCCTTTGTGGAAATGTGTTTACCCAACAGTAACATAAGGGACATTGGTAGAAGATTAAAAAAGGGTTAGAGGGAAAAAAGAGAGAAGTCCAGAGAGCAACTAGAGAAGGAAATCAGAAGTAGTATAGTGGATGGCATAGCAATAATATAAATTTTTTTGGTAACATAGTCTTGGAAATAGGAAAAGAGAGCTGAGACCAAGGCCACTCAAGATGTCTATTAGTAAAGCAGGATTAAGATACAGATGGTGGAATGATGGGTTTTTGCCAACATGCTGTGCTGTATTTCAAAATTATAATTGGTATAATAACTGAGGTGGCATAGTAGACAGTGGCTGTGAGTATCAGAGGAAGATAGAATGGCTTACTCCCATCCCAACCAACACCCAACTTGTGCTCAGCTAAGTAAATTTATGAAAGTTAAACTTACCTGTATCGTGACTATGAGATATTTTGATCTCTTGAGTCACTGAAAAGTGAAAAGCATTTCAGATACTGGAACAGATCATTTCTGAATTTATTTCTAGTGGGGGTAACTTTTGGTTGACTTTCTTTGTGCTGGGGTCCAGATAGTGTTATGGAGAGATCACTGGGAGAATAAGTGGAAAGGAAAGGCAGAGATCACTTCCCAAAAGAAATAGTTTTTAAAAACCTGATCACAGATAACTCAAGTAAAAAAAAAAAAAAGTAGGGGGATCATATAAATTGGAGAAAAGAGGAAGTATTTTTTCCTCACTCCTGTCTACTTTTTGTTCCACTACCATGGGGACATCACAGAATGATTTAGTTATCCCAGGGTCATGGGTGAGGAAGCCAAGTCCTAAAGATTAACTTTCCTTAGATCACATCAAGAAGACAAAGGTAGACTTGAGATTCTGTGTCTAGAGTCTAAACTATCAGCATGGACTCTAGAAATGTACAGAGGAAAAAGCATTATACCTAAAGAGAGCTCCCTGGTAGCAAACTCCTCACGATCTTGAAGTCCCAAGCTATAGAAATTGCTGGGGGTTTGTTTGTTTGTTGGGTTGTTGGGTTGTTTGTTTATTTGTATCAAGAGAGAGCTCCAATGAAGAGATGGAGAGGACCATTGTTGTAGACAGGTTAGATTAATTAATATATCAGGTTAGCTACTTGTGAGCGTGTGACCACCCCAAGTTATTTAACTCTCTGAAATTTAGTGTCCTCAGCTTGGACACAATAATAGCATCTACCAGCACAAGGTGTCCCAAAGGTCCCCCATAAAATTGCCATACATAGGGAACATAGGAAGAATATCCATTACAAAATTTTACAAAACATTCTCTACATGTCGGCCACCTCTTTGGCTGATGAGGATTTAGCTTTTTAATAACATAATATTCACTGTTAAAGGTTGAGTTATTTGGGAAGCGAATTCGGAAACAGAGAGAAATCTTCAGGAATTTTATTGTTGAGAATTGTTTTAATCCACTCATGCTGAGGAAAGCAGAACTGGGCAGGACTGGAAAGGAGGCGGAATTTGCCAGAGGGAGGAGTTATGGGGGACATGGTTTCAATTCAGATTTCTACTAACTCCATCGGGAACTCTGAAGCTAGAATGGCTTTGCAGACTTGTCTATAGAGTGGCGGTTGGGCCCTGACGCCCCTGTGTTAATCAGATAGTAGATGTGGTTTGTTTTGGGTAAGGATGTCTCTTTGGACCAGATGATTCTTGAAGACAGCAGTTTGAGAGCAGCCCTCCCAGTAGCTGGGAATTCAGCTCTTTGTTTCTGGAAGGAGTACCAGGCAGCATATCACAACATCATCACAATTTTCATGACCAGAGCAGCATTATCATTTGCCAAGGAGCTCTCAGCACCCAGGAAGGCAATAACACCTGCTTTGTTATGAGTGGGGGAAATGGTCCAATAAAAACATCCCATTTCCTTTCTTCTGCGTTTGGAGACAGTTGAGAAGTAATATAAGAATCATACACAGGGAGTTACAATGTCAGATTCCTTATTGATGAAACTGAGTTGGAGAATGTGAATTGAGCTCATTCAATAATCACCCTATGTGATACACCTTCCCTCTGGAATTGAACACATCCTGCAACCTCTGGAATTGAACACATCCTGCAACCGGCAGGCCTCTCTCTGCAGGATCAGGGCCAGGCACTGTCTGGAATGCAGCCCGGGGCAAGTAGAGGGGGCCATCTCCTGAGGGCGAGGCAAGCAGAAAGAAGCAGCTTTCCCAGAAGTAACCAGACTCAGACACTCAGTGCCTCCTGCTAATTTCCTCCGAGGTCATGGGAGAGCAAATGCTGCTTCATGGCTTTCTCTCACAGGGAGAGGAAAATGAAAAAATGTTTCATTCTGTAAAAATGAGAAGTGGGATTTAAGCGTTCCTGCTTAATTCTGCTACTTCCTTTGGCTACTTTTGGTCTTCCTGAGAGGCTTTGTGTCCCCAAAATAGCTCAACAGAAGATGTTGTGTTACTTGGCATCTTCTAACAAGATCCTTCTGTCCCTGAGGAAAGCTTCAGGCTTCTGAAGGCACACTGTGTGGCCGTGATTCTGAACTTCATAGACATGCAAGGCGTTGTTTCCCCCCATGTAAACACACAAATAATTCTACAGGACTATATCTTAAAAAAGAATGATTGTCTTCCTAAGCCCTCTAATTGCTGTCTGAGAATGGTTTGGTATTTCCCTTTGTGATTCACTCGTTGATCTGCTACCTTGGCTGCAGCATTTGGTTACTACGATTTTTTTCTCCCATTCTTTTGTATTTATGATACAAATAGTCCTCTTGTTGTTTTGGTCAGGGTTCTAGAGAGGGAGTGGAGGAAATTATATTTCCTAAGTATGCAATCTTACCAAAAAAGATTGCCTACAACATAGCAGGGCTATAAACATTTCCTCTTTTTCCTTTACCTTCCACACATTCATATTTTTGTGTTTGGTAAATAGGAATTTATAAATCTGTAAACCTTCTGAGTCTTTCAAAATTAATATATGAAATAAGACTTGATTTCCAACTGCTATCTCCCCACAAACTACCCAGAGCAGGTCTCACACATTTCATCTTAATGACTACTTTAGACCCAAAATAATTTTTATTGATAACAGTAATATGGTAATTCATTACGGTATGCTGTTACCCAAGTGCTAATTAAAAGGAAAGATAGTTGAAGGATAAAGGAGGGCTTGAAAGCACATCACACAAAAGTTCCTTCCTAATATATTTCCTGTCTATCACACTTATTACTGCAGGGTGGGTTGACAGGTTAATTATGTACTAGGCAGGAGAGTGAGTACAGAGGATGTTACAATCTCAAAAGCAAACACTTATAATCATTTTATCTAAATATAAGACAAACTTACCTTGATGAAGGATTGCATTTAGGATTATATATGAGGATATCTCCCTCCGTATAGCTTTCAGATGGCACCTAGTTAAATTTTATGTAATAAAACTAGTGTGTAAACCCTGCCCTGGAGCAACCAGTGAGGACTCCTATCTAGATATTCTGGCTATTGGCAAATTTGCTTTATTCTTTTACCACTAAGGGTTCTGTTTTTCCATTTCCTTCTTATGTTATAGTTTTTAATAGCAAATCTCTCATCTGGTGTTTACAAATAGATAAAGAAAAGACTATAGTAGTTGCTTATGTTTATTTTTAAAGGGTGAGAACTTATCACATCACTTAGGGAGGATCCTTACCTCATGAAGAAATGCTTTTTTCTGGTAGCCCTATCCTCTTCTGTTTTATCCTGAAACCCACCTGGTAGCAAGAAGCTCAGCTCCACCTTGGACATCCCATTGAGCCAACTGAGAGTCCCAATAAAAAGTTTTGGCTGCTGTTATTTTGTTTTAGATTGAGAAAATACTTCCTTCTAACGCTTCCACGGTTATTCTTACACATCTTTGTCAGCCTTGAATGTAGTTGGCTTATCTTTTGAAAGTCCTATTTCCTCTTTTAAACCCCTACTCAATTTCTTTCTTTGCTTCTAATTGTCACTTTTTTCAGAATCTTCTCTATGTCACTTGCCATTATCTGGACACTTTGTCATCTTCCTCCAAACGAATATTTTATAAGCAATATAATACACCAGATGTGTGACTAAACAGATTAGAGTGAACCTGTTAAACGTGTTCTTATTTTTTGGTCCTTTTTTATTTTAATAGACTTAGGGGGTACATGTTGAATTCTGTTATATGATCATATCTATAGTGACGAAGTCTGGGATTTTAATACACCTATCATCCAACTAGTATACATTATTCATCCCTCTGCCACCCTTCCCCTTTGTGAATCTCCAGTGTTCATTATAATAATTTAAATTTGTTATTATAATTATACTTTTTGGTGCAGACCATGTACCACTGGCCATGTTAGAATCAGATTTCCATTGTATTGATTTATATGAAACAGAATCTTACCTGTCCCCTCAACTCACCCATTGCCCCAAAATAAACCTGAGTTATCTATTTCTAATCAATATATTTTCAGACTTCAAAAAACTAAAAACAATGTACTGCTTTGTGATATTTTCAACTTATTTTCTCTCCGCCAAATCATAATTCTCCTCAATGTGGGGCTTTTCAACATGCAGATTATACTTAATATTTTACTCACTTCACTCTTTGGCACCTAGAATATGGTAAATGGTTAATAAGACTTAATCCATTTCAATTCATCCATAAAATAAATATTTATGGAACAAATCCAGCCTCAGGTACTAACTTCAGCTTAGCCGAGGCACACATTAGTAAACCAAGTAGGATCCCATTTGAGGGGGGAAGATAGAAAATAAAAAAGTGGATCTAAGAGAATGACAGCTGCTGTGGAAGGTATATTGCAGGTATAATGCAATGACAGTGAGACAGAATGATTTCCCAACCTCCCAGGCTATTTGGAATGTGCTATGCTTTGGGGGTGGACAAAATTATACCGCAGGACCACAAATTGATAACTTTGCCTGACATGGCAGCTTATGAATGGTAATGCTACCTCAATAATTCTACTGACTTATTTATATTGTTTTATATATCATCAGACATTCAAGTCTGAGAAAAATAGTAATCAACTATGAATAAAGCCAAGTCCAAGTTACTTAGATTTATTAGTCAATCTTCTCTGGGAAGAAAAAAAAAAAGAATACTGCCATTCTCTCTCTCTCACTCTGTGATAATCCTTCAACAAAGCACAATAATTTAATTCTTGCAAAACAGTTTCATGTATGCAATGCTATTTGATCTTGAAAAGAACACTGGGGTGGGGGGAGAGGTAGAAAAGAGATTGGTTAGCACCACTTTGCAGATGAGAAAACTGAGGAGCTATGATTTGATTACCTAAGCTGGTTGGACCAGTGACAGAGTGACAGGCTTCCGAACCTCAGTATTTTCATTCTCTCAAGAGCTAGTCTGGCTAGGTAGCCATTTGCCTGTCTCTGCTCGTGTGTATGTTGGAAGAGAGAACACTTAGACGATGCTCAAAGGAGGTCATGATAGCTTGTGAACTTACTAAGCAAGGCTCAGCATACATCCAAAAAAGGTGTAAGAGGAGATGCCAGGCTAACCTAATTTAGATCTTCTTGCGAAAGCTAAGCCAGTGAAACCATGTGATGGATTCTTTTTAATATGGTGTTATTGTCAGGGAATAGCTTCAATATGCACCGTAAGCATTAAATGCTAAAAATAATAACAGCAATTATAGATTGTTCTGACACCAGAAAAGCAGAATTATACTTCTTAACTGCATTGCCTTCAGCCAATAAAAATGCAAAATCACTTTTCTGGAAACCGTTTTCCTCTGTGCTAGATTACCAAGAGATGGCAGCATTCCATCCATCATTCAGCAACTATATATTCTTTGGTTGAGAACTAAGCTTTCTTTTTTTTCCCAATGAAATGCCGAGAACATAGATTAAAATTTAGAGTATGAATCTGTTTCATAATCACTCATTGTCTCACAGTCACATAGCTGTAGACTGCCCAGACCTAAGCTTAGGTGTTGATGATACATCACTCCAAATATTCAAATGACTCATTTTAAAGTAATAAATGGTACATAGTTGGTGGTAATGTACAAAATTCACTGAATGATGAATTCAAAGAAAAGAATGGAAATACATAATTCCTTTGTGGATGCATTTGAAGGTTTCTGAGATTCTCTTTTCTGCAGATACTTGGTTATCCAAACTCAAATGTACTGTTAAGAGGGCCAGGGCCATTGGGCATTCTATGTTATCCAGCTTAGTATTCTGCTTGGAACTCAGCATTTTTTTTGGCAGTGGACCATTTTGGTAAATGTAATATCATAGGCCATCAATATGTACTTGTCAGTGAATGGAGCCCAGACATTTGACCCTTTCTAAGGAGAGATGGAAGGAATTCTTTATTTGGGAAGATTCAGAAATAGTATGAAGTTAAATATTCCAGTTTCCACTGTTAAGTTAGTCACAAAAACTTTCTTAAGATTTATTTACATAATTGAGTTATTATTTTCTGACAGAGAACAATGGAAAAGTAATTTTGATGCATTTCTCATAATGCAAGTATAGGGATTTATTGCTAATCTCCCTTTTTCGTTTCTTTTGATAACTGTCTAGTTTTACCAATCTTTAATTGTCAAATATAACAAATTTTTCAGAGAATTAACGTGTCAACCTCTGAATATAAAACACCTTAAACCCAGTTTTGGAAACTTCAGATTCTCGGCCAATGTATCTCGTTGATTTCTGCCTTGGTGATTGTCTCACCAAAGTGTAGCCTCACTTGATCAGAGAATCGTGAAGATGGAAAACATCTGTGTTGTTCATCTTCAAGTTTCCCAAAAGATGACTCATTTATCCCAGAGATTAGAAAAGAGGTGCCCAAAGTCACACAAGTTAATAGGACGCCAGCGATGGCTAAACTTTAGTGTTCTGACTTCTAAAGCAGTGTGGTTTTTTTGTTTGTTTTTTGTTTTGTACTGTATTATGACACATTAAAAAATACTCCATAAATGGCACCTTTAGTTTTTTAGGTGAGCCAGCCACAGTCGCTTTCAGGTAGTAGTTAACTGGGTTGGTGGTATTGGAGCCATCAGTGAAGGCAAGGTTTTGATTGACAGGTCTACCTGTCAAGTGTAAGGTGCTGGTGGGTTCTGAAGCCTCATGGGAAAGCATAGGTTCTCTGTTATAGGCCAGAAGTTGGGAAGCACCAGCATTTTTCTGTGTGCCTGGAGCCAGGATCTATTATCTCTTGCTGACGACCCCTGTGCTCCTGTGTCTATATACTTTTAAGAGAGAGGATCAACCAAGGATGACCTCAGAGTTATCTCCCATTGTTTGCTATAGATGGGGCATTTTGCCAAAGCCAGTCTGAGAGCTTTAAAGGGTGAATGTTTTCCTCCCTAGGAAGAGCCAGGCTAAGTTGTACACAGAGCAAGGCTAGGTAGAGACTTGATAAGAAGTGTTACAGGTGCTGGTGTGGTCAGAGACTGGGGGGCTGTGAAGGATGGCTCCTATGGGGGTGGTGATCTCATGAACTGAAGATCTTCTTCAGCTTCTTCAGGCCAACATTGAAGATTTCCAGGGATGTGGGGGTTTTCATTAATAAAGCACATAGTCTTATGTCTTTGGTTGCCATATCTGTCCCTTTAATATGAATACAGGACTCTAAGCAGAAAAACTGTGCAAAGAAATGTCTTCCCCAATTCTCTTTTTCCTACTATAACAAAGCTTTCTTGGGCGCCTGATTAGCCCAAGGCCTGTGGAAACAGGACCCAGTTTTCATTCTCTCAAGGTCCAAATTAGGGGGAAAAGGAGGAGTAATTCTTGATAATAATGACATATATAGTTATATGTCATATGATTCTGGGCACTTTTTGTATGTTATTATTTCTTTCTTTCTTTTTTTTTTTTTTTTTTGAGACGGAGCCTCAAGCTACCCCCCTGGGTAGAGTGCCATGGCATCACAGCTCACAGCAACCTCCAACTCCTGGGCTCAAGCGAGTCTCCTGCCTCTGCCTCCCAAGTAGCTGGGACCACAGGCGCCCGCCACAACGCCCGGCCATTCTTTGGTTGCAGCCATCATTGTTGTTTGGCGGGCCCAGGCTGGGGATTCAAACCCGCCACCCTAGGTGTACGTGGCTGGCGCCCTAGCCTATTGAGCCACAGGCGCTGAGCCGACATTAATCCATTCTTGAGGGTGAAGCCCTAATGACTTAAATTGCTCCCATTAGTCCCCACCTCCCAACACTGCTGCAATGGGGATTGTGTACAACAAATGCTCTGGGAGAGGAAACAGGTAAGCTCCACTTTCCAGACTGGAAATTTAGGCCCCATAGTTGGGGATTTGAACCTAGGTGGCAGTTCAGAGCCTGTGCCTTTTGATTATATCAGTGGAGGATAGTTTAGCTTAGGGGCCCCTAAGAGGGCAGACCCCTTCAAGCGATAGCCTATGTCGATAGTCCCATCTACTGAGGAGGATGAGATGGGAGAATTGCTTGAGCCCAGAGGTTTGACTCAAGGCTGGCCAACATAGCAAGACTCTCCCCTGACTCCAAAATAATAATAATAAAGAGGCAGCCTATGGTGGTAGAGCTGACGGCAGGGAGGCTAAGCAGAATTTTTCTCCTGGGAAGACCAGGAAGGGTGTACTGAGGCCCCTCTACCCTAGTGGCTGTGTTGGGCCTGGCCTGGGCAGGAAGGACGCAGCTTCCTGCTCTCAGCGGGTGCAAGGCTGGTGGTGTTCTCAAGGCTGTGGACAAAGTCACCTCCTGCCTCCTTCCAGAAAGGATCCGACGCAAATTTTACAGATTTTTAGGATAAAAACAACAAAACCCAGCAAGCAGAGACTGGAGTAGAGGAATAGCAATCACCTAAGAAGAGGAGTCTAGAAAGCTTGGGATATATAAAGGCGCACTGCGGAGCCTGTGCAGTGTTTGTTTGAAGGAAGAGTGGCGGTTAATGGTTCATGTGGGCCCTCTAGTGGACACAAAGGGAAAAAACACTTGATTTGTTCAGCATATACTTCCTACATACCCATCATGGGGTAGGGTAAGGACTGTGCTCTAAGATTCTGGAAATCCGAAATAGGAAGGGCCTCACTGAAGGTTGCACGATACCAGCGACAGGTCCTGGGTCATTCAACAACACCGCAGGAACTCCTCCTCCTTTTGATTGGATGAAACCTCAGAAGGTAGGTAGGGATGTGAAGAGGGGGAAAGCACTGGTCCTGCAGTCTTTAGCCCTGGCCTTGACTCCCAGCTCCACCCACTACTTGTCATGTGAAGTTATTAAAAGTCCCTCAGGTTCTCAGGGCCTCCGTGTCCTTATCTGTAAAATAGGGTTATCACAGCATCCATCTCTTGAGAACTGTGAGAGTTAAATGAATTGATGGATGTCAAGGGCAGAAAATGATACTTGGCTCATGGCGGAAGCAGAGTTCTCAGGGAGAAGAAATGGAGGTCCAAAGAGGGGGCAGCCCTGTCCAATATCATCATCCAGCTCAATAGGGCAGGGTAGGAAATGAATAGGGCTTCAGAAAAGTTTAAAAGCTTCTGTCTCCAACCAAGAGATGATGTTGTTAGTAAGGGTGTTTTTATTGGGGGAAGTCAGCTCTCTTTCTTTCTCCAGGTAGGCTTGGCTATCATTGGCTCTGCCTCACCCATCCTGGGGCAAAGAGATCCTCCTGGGCCTGGGGTCTCAGAGGCCCAGACTAGACCACACATACTCCAGCAGAGTCCCCTCCAGTTCTGTCTCCCAACCCTGCAAGCAGTAATTATCCTGTGTATGCTGAGCTATGGGAGAGAAGGTCCAGGACCTTGGGGGTGTAGAGGAGAAATCAGTCTGCCCATGGGGCCTTTTTCTTACCTCTATTTGGAGATAGTCATGGAACCTCAAATTGTTGGAAGAGTTCAGTGAGTTAATACGTAGAAGAGCCTCACATAGTGCCTGGTTCATTGTAACTATGATTAGTAGTATCCTATTAATAATAGTATCCTCTTCTTTCAAGGTTCAGGCTGGATGTCACTTCCTCCAGGAAGCTTTCCCTGACTTTGCTAGGCTGAGTTTGGTGCCTGAGTCTCCTGTGCATCCCTGGTCTTTCTGATCACTCAGAGTTATGATTGTTTTTACATTTGTTTTTGTTTTTTGCAGGGGGCCGGGTTGTTGTTTGGCTGGGGCCGGGTTTGAACCAACCACCTCCAGTATATGGGGCCAGTGCTCTACTCCTTGAGCCACAGGCACTGCCCTGTTCTTATATTGTCTTTGTTCCATACTCAACAGTGAGCCACAAGGAGGGATTGTGCCTCACCTTGTTTAGTGTTGTATCCTCAATATGGCAGGTGCAGATAGGAGTGACAATCTATTTTAGATGAATGTGTGAGGTTGATTAAGTGCTGGGGGGTTTGAGGATGAGGCCCTTTATGCCACTTAATGTGTTTGACTTAAGCTCTCAGAGTTTCAGTCTCCCTACCCCAGACGAAATGGAACTAAAATAGCCCCTACCTAATGGGGCTGATGTAAGGAGTAAATGAGAACAGCACAACACCTGGCACATCACAGGTGCTCCATGAACATTCATTGCTCTTCTGGCTGTTCCAGATTAAATACCCACTACTTGTCCAGGCCTCTCCCAGTTTCGCCAACCTAAGAGAACTTCAGTCCTTGCTTTAGACTCCCTGGGTCTGCTGCTCTTTCACTCTCCCCAGGGCCTTTGATTCACCTGTCAGACTATCCAGCACTCAGTCCAGGGCCTGGCTCAGAGGCGTGCTTGGGAAATGCTTACTGAAGCTCTGGTGCCTGGCTCCCTTGCATGGAGGTCCTGTGTAGCCTTCCTGCCTCTGCACTGTTATCCCTAGATTGCCCTTTCCTTTCTCTCAGTGTATGTAACCCTATTCTCATCCATCAAGACATAGACCAAATGAAATCTTCCCCCAAAACTCCTTCCTGAGCAGCCCATTGCTGTGACCTTCATTCCCTTGGAAATCCTAAAGCTCTGACTGCTTCCACCACTAACTTGCAACTTGCACATAGGCTTATCAGCATGGTACCTTTAGGTGTATTGGTTTGTTTTGTTGGATAATTCTTCTCTTTCCATGCTATATTACCAATGAAATTTTGTTTTCTAGTGAGGCTGAAGGCATTTACCAACACTTATCATGAGGGAAAGGCAGTTCCTCTCCAAACAGCTATGCATGTTAGGTATGTATAAAGTTATTCTAGGTCATGCACAGATGGAACAAGAGGGTGGTCACCTGCAAGCCAAGGAGAAAGACCTCAGAGGCAACCAATTCTATTGGTACCTTGTTCTTAGAGAACAGAGCTGTGAGAAAGTAAATTTCTGTTGTGGAATCCTCCTCCAAAAAAAGTTATTCTATTTGTTCCCTGCCTACTGCAAAAAAAAATTTTAAAACGGAATAAGGTTTGCCATTTAGTTAATGATATTTTACCTATGTCAGTTTTCTAGTCTGGATATTATGCTACAGGTATATAAAATGTCACCATTCAGGGGAGCTGGATGAAGGCCGCATAGGACTCTATTTTTGTACTACTTTTACAATTTCCTGTAAAAGTATAATTATTTCAAAATAAAAATGTTTAAAGGGGGGCAGTGCCTGTGGCTCAAAGGACTAGGGTGCTGACCCCATATGCCGGAGGTAGTGGGTTCAAACCCAGCCCCGGCCAAAAAAAAAATGTTTAAAGGGTTTGAACCTGATTAAAGATATACAATTATTATATATTTAATATTATTATATTATTAAATATGAAAACAACATCTAATTAGATAAGACATGCAGACTTGACTATGCATGCTTATTTATTAATAATTTTTGTAATATCAAAAAAGCTTGATAACAACCTAAATGGGCCCGCCAAACAACAATGATGGCTGCAACCAAAAAATGGCCCGGCGTTGTGGTGGGCAACTGTGGTCCCAGCTATTTGGGAGGCGGAGGCAGGAGACTCGCTTGAGCCCAGGAGTCAGAGGTTGCTATGAGCTGTAATGCCATGGCACTCTATCCAGGGAGATAGCTTGAGGCTCTGTCTCAAAAAAAATAAAAAATAAATAAAACTTTTTAAAATAAACCACACCCAAATTGTAAAGGAAAATGTTAAATAATCTCTCTCTTTCTTTGTTTATTTTTTGAGACAGAGTCTCATTTTGTCACCCTTGGTAGAGTGCCTTGGCATCATAGCTCACAGCAATCTCAAATTCTTGGGCTCAAGTGATTCTCTTGCCTCAGCCTCCCAAGAGCTGGGACTACAGGTTCCTGCCACAACGCCCACCTATTTTTAGAGATAGGGTCTCGCTCTGGCTCAGGCTGGTCTCAAACCTGTGAGCTCAGGCAATCCACCTGCCTCAACCTCCCAGAGTGCTAGGATTACAGTAAATAATCTCTTTTTGCAAGTTTTATGATCTTATATGTAAAAAACCTTAAAGATTCCACAAAAAAACTAATGGAATTAGTAAATAGATTCAGCAAAGTAGCCAAATACAAAGTGAACACATAAAAATTCAGATGCATTTCTATACACAAATAATGGATAATCTGAAAATTATAAAAATTGCCATTTGCAATAGCATCAAAAAGAAAAAAATACTGAGGGCTCCATGCCTGTAGCTCAGTGGCTAGGGCACCAGCCACATACACTGGAGCTGGAGGGTTTGAATTCAGCGTAGGCCTGTCAAACAACAATGACAACCAAAACCAGAAAATAGCTGGGCGTTGTGGTGGGTGCCTGTAGTCCTAACTACTTGGGAGGCTGAGGCAAGAGAATCGCTTAAGCCCAAGAGTTTGAGGTTGCTGTGAGCTGTAACACATGACACTCTACCAAGGGCAACATAGTGAGCTCTGTCTCAAAAAAAAAAAAAAAAAAAAAGAAAAGAAAAGAAAAAAAACTACTTAGGAATGAATCAAAGAGGTGAAAGAATTATACAATGAAAAGTACAAAATAAAGGCCGGGTTTGGTGGCTCACTCCTATAGTCCTAGCACTCTGGGAGGCCGAGGCAGGTGGATTGCTTGAGCTCATAGATTTGTGACCAGCCTGAGCCAGAGTGAGACCTCATCTCTAAAAACAGCCGGGCATTGTGACAGGTGCCTGTAGTCCCAGATACTTGGGAGGCTGAGGCAAGAGAATCACTTGAACCCAAGAGTTTGAAGTTGTTGTGAGCTATGATGCCATGGCACTCTACCAAGGGTGACAAAGTGAGACTGTCTCAAAAAAACAAACAAAAAACAAAGAAAACTACAAAACATTGTGGCTCAAAAGGGTAGGGTGCTAGCGGCATATGCCGGAGGTGGTGGGTTCAAACCTAGCCCTGCCCAAAAACTGCAAAAAAAAAAAAATTTTTTTTTTAGAGACATAAATAAATGGAAGCATAGCACATATTCATGGATTGGAAGACTTACTATTGTTAAATGTCAATACTACCCAAAGCAACCTACAAATTCAATGCAATCAATTCCTGGTGAATTTGCAGAAATAGCAAAGTACAGGCCAGGCACAGTGGCTCAAGTGTATAATCCTAGCAATCAGGGAGACTGAGGTGGGCAGACCCCTTGAGCTCAGGAGTTCAAAAGACCAGCCTGAGCAAAAGCAAGACCTCATCTCTACTAAAAACAGAAAAAACAAATTTAGCCACGGGTTGCGATTGGTGCCTGTAGTCCCAGCTACTTTGGAGCTGAACAGAAGGACCCCTTGAGCCCAGAGTTCGGGGTTACTGTGAGCTCAGCTAACACTATAGCACTCTAGCCTAGGGCAACAGAGTGAGACTGTTGAAAGAAAGAACAAAGAAAGGAAGGAAGGAAGGAAGGTTGGTTCATCCTAAAAATTTATATGAAATCTCAAGGGACTCTGAATAGCCAAAACAATTTTGAAAAAGTAAAACAAAGCAGGAGGACTCACACTTCCGGAGCTCAGGTAATCCACCTGCACCCAGCCTTAGGCTTTTTCCAGACCTTCCAGACAATTTTCTGAGTGGCTATACCATACTATTTTACATTCCTACTAGCAATGTATGCATGATCCAGTCAAGTAGATGGATTCCTCCTTTTTTATTCTCTTTATACGTTGCTTTAATTACTCTATTTCCACTGCCTTTGCAGGCAAATTTTAGAATAATCTAGTGAATATTTAAAAAAAATTCCTGCTAGCACAATTCTGATGCAAATTGTGTCAGACCTGTATATCATCTTTACTATATTGTCATCTTCCAATCTATGATATGTAACTCTATTTATTTAGTTCTTCTTTGATTTCTTTCATTAACATTTTATAATTCCCAACAAACAAGTCCTGTATAGATTTTGTTAGTTTTATATAGTATCCCTAAATAAATAATTTCTAAGTGGTTGTAAATGATACTGGATTTTTAAGTTCTCTATTTATGTGTTCACTGTTAGTGAGTTGATTTTTGTATATGTAGCTTGTATCCTAATACTCTGTTGAATCACTGACTAATTATAAAGGGTTTCTTTTTTTTTTTTTTTTTTGAGACAGAGCCTCAAGCTATCCCCCTGGGTAGAGTGCCATGGCATCACAGCTCACAGCAACCTCCAACTCCTGGGCTCAAGCGAGTCTCCTGCCTCCACCTCCCAAGTAGCTGGGACCACAG
>CAUYQV010128832.1:0-13097 GCA_963574575.1 Galagoides demidoff | reverse complement strand
GCCTGTGGTCCCAGCTACTTGGGAGGCGGAGGCAGGAGACTCGCTTGAGCCCAGGAGTTGGAGGTTGCTATGAGCTGTGATGCCATGGCACTCTACCCAGGGGGATAGCTTGAGGCTCCGTCTCAAAAAAAAAAAAAAGAGACATGAGACACAGTAGAATTAAAGGTGGGAGCTCAGGGGACCATTGCCCATTTGTGGGATTGTGGCAATGGCACTGTTTGCCCAGAGGGTAAGATGAGGGAGTGACCAAAGATGCCAGCACGTTCTCTGATTGAGCATATCTGCACCTATTGTTATTTTTTTAAGATAGTTTTATTTTTTATTTATTTATTTGAGACAGTGATTATTTATTTATTTATTTATTTATTTATTTATTTATTTATTTATTTATTTATTTTGAGACAGCATGAGACTTGGTAGAGTGCTATGGCATCACAGCTCACAGCAACCTCCAACTCTTGGGCTTAAGCGATTCTCTTACCTCAGCCTCCTGAGTAACTGGGACCACAAGCACCCACCACAATGCCCAACTCTCTTTTGTTGCAGTTGTCATTGCTATTTTAGCTGGCTGGGGCAGGGTTCAAACCTGCCACCCTGGGTATATGGGGCTGGTGCCCTACCCACTGAGCCACATGCACCGCTCCTATTGTTATTAACCTTAAAGGTAGCCTTGAGAAATCTGAAATCTGAGCCTTGTATTGGGAGACCCTCCTGCTTGAGATCACACACCCAGATTTCTAGGGAGGTGTTAAACTCAGCTATTTCCCAGGGAGTAAAATGCCACCAACATTAATCTCCTGTGAGGAATCTGTGGGATTGGTGATGGGAATTTTCCTCCCATCACCACCACAGAGGATCTTCCTCTGCAATAAGGGATATAAGCTCTTCTGCCGGATCTCAGGGCTAAAACTACTCCCTTAATCTCTGCCCCAGGCAAATGCAAATCTCCTCTCCAGCTTGGAGCCTATAGCTCAGTGGCTAGGGTGCCAGCCACATACACCAGAGCTGACAGATCTGAACCCAGCCCAGCCCTGCTAAACAACGATGACAACTACAACCAAAAAATAGCCAGGTGTTGTGGTGGAAGCCTTTAGTCCCAGCTATTTGGCAGGCTGAGGCAAGAGAATTGCTTAAGCCCAAGAGTTTGAGGTTGCTGTGAGTGCTGACATCATAGCATTCTATTGGGCGTGATATATTGAGACTCTTGTCTCAAAAAGAAAAAAAAAAAAAAAGAAAGAAAAAATGCCAGTCTCCACAATGGGTATCTGCTTTGCCTGTTTACTAGGCAAGAAACGACCCAGTTAATACATCTTTCTAGTTCTTTGTCATAGCCTCTTCTATGACCATTTCTTCCTCAGAGTGCTCAAAGACCCAGCAGGCCTGTTTGTAAGCTGTATCCCCAACAGGCTAGAATTTCAGAAAAGGCAGGAAGCTTGCTAGCTTGTTCTGAATCAGTCAGCTTACTTTTTCTTTTTTTTAGAGACAGAGTCTTATTCTGTCGCCCTCGGTAGAGTGCTGTGGCGTCACAGCTCACAGCAACCCCCTGCTCTTGGGCTTAGGTGATTCTCTTGCCTCAGCCTCCCGAGTAGCTGGGACTACAGGCACCTGCCACAACGCCTGGCTGTTTTTTGTTTTTGGCTGGGGCTGGGTTCGAACCCACCACCCTCAGTATATGGGGCTGTCACCCTACTCACTGAGCCACAGGCGCCACCCTTACTTTTTAATTTTCCTCTTTCTCTGGGGGTGCTTTCCCTTGCCAAGAATGGGGTCTTCAGTCCCCATTTTCCCAGCATACCACCAGGCCTGGCTAGTTTTTTTGTTTTTAGCTATCTCACTCTTGCTCAGACTGATCTTGAACTCCTGAGCTCAGGCAATCCATATACCTTAGCCTCCCAGTGTGCTAGGATTACAGCCTCCAGCAACCTTGCCTGGCCATTTTTGGGATTATTTTAAAGCAAATTCCAAATATTGGGCTAGATTATAGTCTAAAACTATATCTTGGATAAGTGATAAAAGATAGTGTATATTTTAGTGTTTGTTATTCACACATGTCCTGTAGAAGGGAAGATGTCCTGAAGTCAAGGAACAGTGGAGGACCCAGCAGCTTACAGGACTGTCTCTGCTCCTTAGTGTACAGCTCAATATGTTGTCCCTGTCCTATTCATAATGTGAACACAATGCGCATTCTGCTATGCTTCCCAAAGTGCATTTTTGGTCGACCAGTTTGTTCTGATAGTAGTTTGTACATAGTCCGTGTTGGTGAGGAGGGGCAGTTCATTATAGCCCCAGTGTGTAATGCAAAGGTTTAACTCTGTCTAGGCTCTAAATGTGCAAACTGAGGTAGTAGATAGAAGCCAACTGCAGGGATGGAAGTAGACATCTTACTTGCTTTATTATTGCTGTCTCAAAGTGTGTAAAACATATTTCACTTTTTGTGTCACTGTGGGGTGGAAGAAAAAATAGCACTCCACATGTCCTTTGCTAAAAATGGGTTCTTTCAGATTTCCTCTACAAATAAACTATGAGGTAAAATAGGGTGTTGGGGGGAATTCAGGAGAATATCAGGTATTACATTTTCTGGGAACTTAACTGATGCTGATTCAGACCTGAAGCAGAGAAGTGAAAAATTGTGGGAATAATATGACATTTGATATTTGCTGGCATTAAAAAAATTATTTTTAAGCAAATAGTATCAAGGATGCATTTTGAAAGATACTTAATGTATACCTTTATACTTAAGAATTTTTTGTAACTGAAATGCTCTTGATGTCTCAAATTTGCTTCTAAATACTACAGAAGGGTTGTGAAAGTATAAGCCTGGGGCCTGGGTGTGCTGGCCTAGGCTGGGTGGTTGGGCTGTGGAAGCCCAGCATGAAGTTTTCTCTTGCATGTGTTTAATATCCCCCCCCCTTTTTTTTTTTGAGATACACTCTTGCTCTGTTGCCATCATAACTCAGTATAATCTCAAACTCCTGGGCTCAAGTGATCCTCCTGCCTCGGTTTTCCGAGTAGCTAGAACTACAGACAGGCACCTGCCACAATGCCCAGCTGCAACAAAAATAGCCAGGCGTTATGGCAGGTGCCTGTAGTCCCAGCTACTTGGGAGGCTGAAGCAAGAGAATCGCTTAAGCCCAAGAGTTGGAGGTTGCTGTGAGCTGTGACGCTACGCACTCTACCTAAGGCCTCAGCTTGAGACTCTATCTCAAAAAAATAAAGTAGTGCAGGATATTTTGTAAGTAAACTAAAGTACATTGATATTGCCCCAAGGCCTACGTGTTAACCTCCTATGCACTTACTTAAATTGAAATTTACTTTTTTTTCCTAGAATGGAATCTATAGAGAAAATGGAGTCTGATTTTAAAAACTGCCATATGTTTCTTGTAACCATTTTAAACAAAGCTGTCTGTAGAGGATCTTTTCCCCATTGTGAGTATATCGTGTTAAAATATTACTATTTATAATTTCTTGTACAAAATATTGTAGTTCTTACAGTTTAGTCTGTATGTTATCTTGTTACTGATTGAATAAAGAATCAGAATTTCTCACCATTTTCAAAACTGAACAGTCCCTTGGCAGATGTGCCATGCTTTGAATTACTTTTTCACAATTTCAATGAGGTGAGTGAATATCAAAAGTAAAGTGCTAAAATTAAAGATCTCTTCAGTATACCATTTATTAGACCAGTACATTTCTAAAACCAACATTAAATAGAGCAGATGTCAGGATAGGTTTTTGTCACACTTTACTATCATGCATAGCTTTTGTAACTGGAGTATTTCTTTTTTTATTTCTTTTTTGAGACAGAGTCTCACTATGTTGCCCTTGGTAAAAGTGCCGTGGTGTTACAGGTCACAGTAACCTCAAACTCTTGGGTTTAAGCGATTCTCTTGCCTCAGACTCCCAAGTAGCTGGGACTACAGGTTCCCACCACAATGCCCAGCTATTTTTTTGTTGTTCTTGTAGATGTCATTGTTTGGCAGGCCTGGGCTGGTTCAAACCCACCACTATGGTGTATTTGGTTGGCATGCTTGCCACTGAGTTACAGGCACCAAGCCTGCAGTATTTCTTTTCAAAAGATAGGTTTGGAGCCGGGCATTCTGGCAGGTGCCTGTAGTCCCAGCTACTTGGGAGGCTGAAGCAAACCAATCACTTAAGCCCAAGAGAGTTAGAGGTTGCTGTGAGCTGTGATGCTACAGCACTCTACTGAGGACAACATAATGAGATTCTGTCTCAAAAAAAAAAAAAAATTTATCTGGGCTTTGGTTTTGGTTTCTTAGCAATTTTAAGACTTCTAAAGCTGCCACTTATCCCAAAGAAATGTGTAGTTGACAGTTCAGAACTCCATGTGTAAAGCCAGGGATGGGGAGGGCACAAGAGAAGACAGAGCTGTGTAATCTACAGAAATAAAGACTAAGAAGTACCTTTTGTCTGAGCTTTCTGGCAGAGTATACAGTTAATCTCTTCCATTTCTGCATTTTCACACTGCAGTATACTTAATTAGGAGTCACTGAGGGTGGCGCCTGTGGCTCAGTGAGTAGGGCACCAGCCCTGTATACTGAGGGTGGTTGGTTGGAACCCAGCCCCAGCCAAACTGCAACAAAAAATAGCTGAGCATTGTAGCAGGCATCTGTAGTCCCAGCTACTTGGGAGGCTGAGGCAAGAGAATCGCCTAAGCCCAAGAGTTTGAGGTTGCTGTGAGCTGTGATGCTACAGCACTCTACCGAGGGTGACAAAGTAAGACTCTTGTCTTTAAAGACATGACATAAATCACATGTCAGTTGGATATTTGTAATCTACTATCTAATAGCCCCTATTTGTAAGTGCAAGTTGTGCACTTTAAAAAAAAAAAAAAAGAGTCACTGAACATTTAAAAGACACTGTAAAATTGTGTAGAAGAAACATTAATGCATTTGTCCATTTTTGTATTGGGTGCTATACAAATGGGTTCCACTCACAGGTTAGAATATGGTGCTATGTTGTGAAGTGACTCTGGATTTCATGACTTACGGGACAAGTAAAGTTTGTTCAGTGAAATACCTAGAATTTTTTGTTTTCAAAATTAAAATTATTTGAAATACAATAAACCATACTGACTTTTTTCATTTATATTTAATGAATGTATTCTTTTTTTATAAATTTAAAATAATTAGGACTCAGTGCCTATGGCTCAAGTGGCTAAGGTGGCAGGTTCAAATCCAGCCCAGGCCCACCAAACAACAATGATGGCTACAACCAAAAAAAAAAAGCCAGGCGTTGTGGTGGGAACCTGTGGTCCCAGCTACTTGGGAGGCAGAGGCAGGAGATTCAAGGCAGGAGACTCACTTGAGCCCAGGAGTTGGAGGTTGCTGTGAGCTATGATAGCACAGCACTCTACCCAGGGGGACAGCTTGAGGCTCTGTCTCAAAAAAAAAAAAAATTAAAAATAATTAGTATTTAATTAAAAATAAAAACATGTTTAAATACAGGCAGCCCTTGGGTTATGAACAAAATAGGTTCTGTAGGTTTGTTCTTAAGTTGAATTTGTATGTAAGTTGGAACAGGTACATTTACCTATTAGCTGTAATCACCTCCATTATAAGTGAGAGTCACGTGTCAGTTGGATATTTGTAACCTACTGTGTAATAGCCCCTATTTGTAAGGGCAAGTTGTGCATAAGTCAAATGTTTATAACTTGAGGAATGCCTGTACTTATCAATTTTGGACATATCAAAGTCTTATTCATTTTAAATATTGAAGCCTCTTTTTTTAACCTTATTTTTATTCTTCCCACAGTGGAATCTCTAGCACTGTCACTCATGGCTGGCATGGAGCAAAGTTAAATATCTTCAATGTAATAAATGTCTCAGAATTCAAGTTTGTTCATTCCACCCATATAGCTAGAAAGTGGAAATCGTTTTATTTTGGTTCATTTTTAAAACTTATTTACAACCGGGTGGCGCCTGTGAATCAAAAAGGTAGGGCACTAGCCCCATAGCCAGAGGTGGTGGGTTCAAACCCAGTCCCGGCCAAAAAAAAAAAAACTTATTTAAAACCTAGATCAATGGGTTGTAGCTATTTTCTCTGGAAATTATTGCATGTGTATGTAAAGTTGTATAAATAATGTACAGTGCATATAGGCTGTTTATACTCACATATCCTATTGTAAGATAAGATTTATTTTATTGACACCTTTATATGTAAATTATATTATCTTTGAAAATGTAATTAGTGGTATTAAAAATATAATACTTAAAATTCTTTCTGTTTTGCTGCTGTACTTAAGTCACAGAAGTTTTTTATATAGAGTTTAACATGCTGTCTTCCCTAAAGTTGTCTCAGATTTGGCTATACTAGAAGTGTCTGTATTTTTAATATGCCTGAGAAGTTACAAAATTGAAAATAGCATCAGCATATCAGTGAGTGTAAAAAGCCAACCTCACTCAGAGCCACCTCTTGGTACATACTATTGGTAGGCACTTCTGAGCAGTTTTTGTGAGCTAGCCAGTTATATCTTAAATAAAATTATATTTAATGTTCAGTTTTTCTACATTTCTTTATATACTTCTTGGCATGTGCATTACTCAGAGTTCTCCAGAGAAACAGAACCAGTGGGATAGAGAGAGATATAGAGGAGATTATGATGTATTGGCTCATGCATGATAGGGGCTTAGAAGGCCGGTGACTGGCTGGCTACCTGCAAGCTGGAGCACCTGGGGAGCCAGTGGTGTCCCAGACTGACTTCTTGTGCTGGAGAACAGGAGCAGAAGCGTTGGTGGGCAGAAGAGGGCATCTCAGCCCAGAGCACACACCTCACACCTGCCCTCTCTCTGCCTTTCTGTTCTCTCAGCCTTTAATGGATTGAATGATGCTCACTCTTATTGGTGAGGGATTTACCAATTCAAATGTTAATGTCTTCCAAAAACATCCTCACAGGCACAACCCCAGTGTTTTGCCAGTCTTTTGAGCATCTCTTAGTCCAGACAAGTGGTCACAACTGTCCTGATGTTACCAGAATTTTTTCATTAGGTCCTTGGTTTCAGAGATTCAAAGAATAAATCTACAGACCACAGATCAGCGGTGAGACAGGATTTATTTTTACAGAAAAGAAAAAGCACCAGAGCTTCTGGCAGAGGGAAAAACACAAGTCAGAAAAAATCTCCCCCTAGATCCTTTGTCTAGGGGTGTATATATAGCTTAACAAATGAATGGGTACAATCCCTTCCCCTGGAGCAAAGTGTCTGTGAGCCCAGCTAGGAAACACACAAAATTGACCAGGTCTGGGAAATGGGGTGGGGGGTGGGGGTCCCCTGCTCAGCCACAAGTATGAGGGGAAGGAGACCCTACAGCGCTCCCAGAGCTCGCAACCTGGAGGTGTCTCCCCCGCAGTTGTCTGGAGACTCCTGTGACCCCTCTGCCTACTCTTCAGCCTGCTGGCTTCTATGCCTGCCGCTGTACCAATTCCTCCTTGGCTGAGACACAGAAGGCACAGCAGGTCCTCCCGTCAGCTCACCAGGGTTGCCATGGCCCTGTATCAATAAATGTTTCTTTTTTCTTTTTTCTTTTTTTTTTTTTTTTTTTTGAGATGGAGCCTCAAGCTATCCCCCTGGGTAGAGTGCCATGGCATCACAGCTCATAGCAACCTCCAACTCCTGGGCTCAAGCGAGTCTCCTGCTTCCGCCTCCCAAGTAGCTGGGACCGCAGGCGCCTGCCACAACGCCCAGCCATTTTTTGGTTGCAGCCATCATTGTTGTTTGGTGGGCCCGGGCTGGGGATTCGAACCCACCACCTTAGGTGTACGTGGCTGGCGCCTTAGCCGAATGAGCCACAGGCACGGAGCCTCAATAAATGTTTCTAACAGTTACCACTCAGCACTATATTTGCTATTTATTTATTTATTTCTAATTTTTTTTCTTTTTTACTTCTTCCTCCTTTAGCAATTCTCTTGCCCTCTTGCCCCCCCATGTAGCTGGGATTACAGACGCTCGCCACAACATCTGGCTCTTTTTTTTTTTAAGAGATGGGGTCTCACTCTGGCTCACTCTGCCTCATGCTGGTCTTCCACTGGTCTCTAGAACTCAGCTGAGCTTAGATGCTCCACCCACCTCGGCCTCCCACAGTGCTGGGACAACAGGTGTGAGCCACCACCTGTTTATTTTTTGTTTTTAATTTATTTTTTTATGAGACGGAGCCTCAATCTATCCCCCTGGGTAGAGTGCCATGGCATCACAGCTCACAGCAACCTCCAACTCCTGGGCTCAAGCGAGTCTCCTGCCTCAGCCTCCCAGGTAGCTGGGACTACAGGTGTCCACCACAACGCCCGACCATTTTTTGGTTGCAGCCATCATTGTTGTTTGGCGGGCCCGGGCTGGGGATTCGAACCCACCACCTTAGGTGTATGTGGTTGGCGCCTTAGCCGCTTGAGCCACAGGCACCGAGCCCAGCTATTTATTTTTTAATAGCAATAGCTGAGCTCCAGATAGCCCTCAGCTGAACACTAGGGCACCCTTGCTCTTAGATATAATCTCAACTGACTCAGCGCCTATAGCACAGTGGTTATGGCATCAGACACATGCACCAAGGCTGGTGGGTTTAGTCTTGACCTGGGCCAGCTAGCCAGCAATGACAACTGCAACAAAAAATAGCCAGGTGTTGTGGTGAGCACCTGTAGTCCCAGCTACTTGGGAGGTTGAGGCAAGAGAATTGCTTAAGCCCAAGAGCTTGAGGTTGCTGTGAGCTGTGACACCACAGCACTCTACCCAGGGTGACATCGTGAGACTCTTGTCTCAAAAAAAAAAAACAATGAATCTCAACCATCTTGAGGCATCAACATTTCCTACATAAAGAAGGCAAAGCCTGTAGTCAAGCCTACTCAATCCTAGTCTTTACTCCTAAGCCTCAGAAGAAATTCACTGGGGGTGACATCAATGCCAAGGGGTGAACAGCTGCTTCCAGATCTCAAGAAAATACCATTGCATAGCCCAGCAACTGAAAGATAGATGAAGTTGCTTGTGTTCTGGTGCTGTAAGTCAAAATGACTCTGGAAATTGATGGAAATATCTGCTTCCATGAGGCTGTTCTCATGGAGCACTCATCTTTTTTTTTTTTTAGAGACAGTCTCATTTTGTCACCCTTGGTAGAGTGCTGTAGCATCACAGCTCACAGCAACCTCCAGCTCTTGGGCTTAAGTGATTCTCTTGCCTTAGCCTCCTGAGTAGCTGGACTACAGGCGCGGTCATCCTTTAGAGATAGTCTGGCTCTTTTCGTAAAAGTCTATATACTGGCTCAGCGCCTGTGGCTTAAGCAGCTAAGATGCCAGCCACATACACCTGAGTTGGCAGTTTTGAATCCAGCCTGGGCCCGCCAAACGACGGCTGCAACGAAAAAATAGCCAGGCATTGTGGTGGGTGCCTATAGTCCCAGCTACTTGGGAGGCAGAGGCAGGAGACTCGCTTGAGCCCAGGAGTTGGAGGTTGCTGTGAGCTGTGATATACGGCACTCTACCCAGGGTGACATTTGAGGCTCTGTCTCCAAAAAAAAAAAAAGTCTACATACTTAATAAAAACCAAATATACTACAACACATTCTAGTAAATGAGTTACCAGTGTTAACTAAACCTGGGATAGAAGGTAATTTTTTTGTTTGTTTTGTTTTGCTTTTTTTGAGACAAGGTCTTGCTTGGCTGCCTGGGCTGGAGTGCAGTGGTGTAACCACAACCCACAGAAACCTCAAACTCCTGGGTTCAAGCAGTCCTCCTGCCTCCACCTGAAACCAGAGGTGGCATCACCATCATGCCCAGCTAACTTTTTTTATTTTTTGTAGATACACAGTCTCACTGTGTTGCCCAGGCTGTTCTCAAACTCCTGGCCTCAAAGTAGTCCTCCTGCCTCAGCCTCCCAGAGTGCTAAGATTACAAACATGAGCCACTGTGCCTACTAGAAGGTAAATGTTTAGAAAAGGAAATGTTTTCATTTAAGAAAATAAGTATTTGGAATTTTTTGTCACTTTAAGATTTAATTCTCTATTTTCCCTTTTCTTGAGATTTACCGAGTTTCTGAGTGAAGATTAGCAAGTTACATTGGGGGAAGTATAGACTTTACAAACTGTCGCCAGTTGGTTTCTTTGGGAAATAGCCTGTGAATAAAATTAGATGTGAAACTGCCCTGTAGACAAGAGTGAGAGGGAGGCCAGTTGGCTTGAGAGGAAAGTTGGTCTGCAGAGCATGCCAGTGGAATTGGCCTGTCAGGTTTTCCTGTGTTGGGGAAAGATGGCCATACTTTTATACTTCACCTCATTCTGTCGCAATTGGAGGGTTCCTGGGAAGAGCAATACCTGTGCAGCAGAGTCAACCCCAGGAGCAGTTGTAGCGGAGGCTGCATCTCTGCACACAGATCTGAGGGGGAAGGATCTGAGCATCACAGGATCACGGCCTGTGCAGCAGAGTCAACCCCAGGAGCAGTTGTAGCGGAGGCTCTCTCTGCACATAGCACACTCAGGGGTGAAGGATCTGAGCACCACGTGATCACGACAGCTGCAGTCAAATGATTGAGTTTTCTGAATGAAAAGACATTTTACACTAAATCTAAGAGCTGTTCCTTAGCTCATTTGTGTATAAGAGCTAATACTGCAGCTGACGTGGCAGTTCATGCCTGTAATCCCAGCACTGTGGGAGGCTGAGGCAGGATAATTGCTTGAGCTCAGGAGTTTGAGACGTGTGTGAGCAAGAGTGATACCCTGACTCATTAAAAAAACTGAAAAACTGGCTTGGCGCTCGTAGCACAGTGGTTACAGAGCCAGCCACATACACCGAAGGTGGCAGGTTCAAAGCTGGCCCAGGCCAGCTCAAACAACTGCACCAAAAAAATAGCCAGGAGTTGTGGTGGGCACCTATAGTCCTAGCTACTTGGGAGGCTGAGGCAAGAGAACTGCTTAAGCCCAAGAGTTTGAGGTTACTGTGAGCTGTGATGCCAGGGCACTCTACTGAGGGCAACATAGTGAGACTCTATCTCAAAAAAACCCAAAAAACTGAAAAACCCAGCTGGGCACCATGGCAAATGCCCGTAATCAGCAGCTTCTGGAGGCTTAGGCAGCAGAAGAATGCCCATAGCCCAAGTCTGAGGTTGCAGTGAGTTATGACACCACTGCACTCTGCTCAGGACATAGGGTAGGACTCTGTCAACAATGACAACAAAAAATATATGTGTGTGTGTGTGTGTGTGTGTATACAAAAATAAAAATGATACTAGGATATACGCTGCCCTGTCTTATGTGAAATGGGTTGGATCTCTTTTACTTAGTTTTTCTTACATTTCTATTTAGACTTTTAAAAGATTTTTTTTAAGCCATAAGTATTTTTCCAATCAGGTGAATAAAAAGCCTGTATGTCATTACTCCCAGCCATAATAAGGAAAAGGCTGAAACTGAAAATTAACTCTTACATCCATCAGAGAATTGAGGTAAGCAAGTTAGTAAAGTAATATTTACAGAATCAAGGTGATGACATGAGTGTCCACTATAAAGTTCTTTCAACTAAAGTTCTATGTTTGGAATTTTGGGGAATATGTTGCAAGAAACAATATAATAAAATGACATTGAAAATACTGATTTTCCAGGAATGGATTAAGAAGATGTGGTTTATATATACCATGGAATACTATTCAGCCATTAAAAAAGATGGAGGCTTTATATCCTTTGTATTAACCTGGATGGAAGTGGAACACATTATTCTTAGTAAAGCATCACAAGAATGAAGAAGGAGGAATCCTCTGTATTCAGTTTTGATATGAGGACAATTAATGACCTAATATAGCACGATGGGAGGTGGGGGAAGGGGAGAGCAAAGAGAGGGAAAGAGGGAGGAGGGTGGGGTCTGGGTCTGTGGCACACCTCTTGGGGGCAAGACACAATTGTAAGAGAGACTTTAACAAATGCAATCAGTGGCTCGGTGCCTGTGGCTCAATCGGCTAAGGCGCCAGCCACATACACCTAAGGTGTCAGGTTCGAATCCCCAGCCCGGGCCTGCCAAACAACAATGATGGCTGCAACCTAAAAATAGCCAGGCGTTGTGGCGGGTGCCTGTGGTCCCAGCTACTTGGGAGACAGAGGCAGGAGACTCGCTTGAGCCCAGGAGTTGGAGGTTGCTATGAGCTGTGATGCCATGGCACTCTACCCAGGGGGATAGCTTGAGGCTCCATCTCAAAAAAAAAAAAAAATGCAATCAGTGTAACCTGGTTTCTTGTACCCTTAATGAATCCCCAACAATAAGAAAAAGAAAATACTGATTTTCAGCCTCAACACCTATAGCTCAGTGGCTAGGGTGCCAACCACATACACCAGGGCTGGTGAGTTCAAACCCAGCCTGAGCCGGCCAAGGAACAATGGCAACTACAACCAAAAAATAACTGGGTGTGGGCGGCACCTGTGGCTTAGTAGGGTGCCAGCCCCATATACCAGGGGTGGCAGGTTCGAACCTGGCCCCGGCCAAACTGCAACAATAAAAAATAGCCCGGTGTTGTGATGGGCGCCTGTAGTTCCAGCTATTTGGGAGGTGAAGCAAGAGAATCACTTAAGCTCAAGAGTTGGAGGTTGCTGTGAGCTGTGACACCATAGTACTCCACCGAGGGCAACAAAGTGAGACTGTCTCTGAAAAAAAGCTGGGCATTGTGGTGGGTGCCTGTAGTCCCAAGCTACTTGGGAGACTTGAATCAAGAGGAATTGCTTGGGTGGCACCTGTGGCTCAAAGAAGTAGGGCATTGGTCCCATATGCCAAAAGTGGTGGGTTCAAGCCCCGCCCAGCCAAAAACTGCAAAAAAAAAACCAAAAAAACAGAATTGTTTAAGCCCAGGAGTTAGAGGTTGCCGTGAGCTGTGATGCCATGGCATTCTACCAAGGGTGACATGGTGAGACTCTGTTTCAAAAAAAGAAAGAAAAGGAGCCAGCCACATACACCTGAGCTGGCAGGTTCGAATCCAGCCTGGGCCTGCCAAACAACAATGATGGCTGCAACCAAAAAAATAGCCAGGCGTTGTGGCAGGCGCCTGTAGTCCCAGCTACTTGGGAGGTGGAGGCAGGAGACTCGCTTGAGCTCAGGAGTTGGAAGTTGCTGTGAGCCGTGATGCCAC
>CAUYQV010128830.1:0-28310 GCA_963574575.1 Galagoides demidoff | reverse complement strand
CAGTGATGATTCCTACTTTCTAAGAGTAGAAACAAATTCATTTATCGGGGTGTTCCATAGGTGAGTCCTTTTGATTTTTGACTTTGAGAAAAGCAAAAAACAAACAAACAAACAAACAAACAAAAAAAGCAAAAAACAACTTAATTTTGTTTTGTAACAAAAATTGGTTTATTGTCAGACAGGCTAAATAATTCAATGAGAATGTCATCTGTCTTGAAAATATTAAATAGTGTATTTTTCCATGTAAGTAATTTTTCTTCCTCATTTATAGTGGAAAAATATTTGGGGGGTCAGTTTCTACTTCCTAACAGATATAAGTTCATTTCAAAGAAAACTAGTTAATCTAAGGAGCTCTAACACAGCCCTCGTGAAGCTCAATCTGTAAAGAAATATGAATTATAGGATATTTTAGTTATTTTAAGTTTTTCTTTAAAGTGATTATTATCTTGTGTGGACATATGTCAGCATTTTTCCTTTGCATAGACAAGCAGAAAAGACAAGTTATAAATCGACACGGGTTCTTTGGGAGAAAGATAGATAATTTTTAATTAAATAAACTTGCATAGACTGGATTGTAAGTGAACTTTTCAGACTCTGGAACAGATACCATCCTCCAATCTAATGTTACAAGTAGGGAGAGAGAGAATGATCTCAATAACATAGGCGTAAATGCTGAGGCAAATATATAGCCTAGTCTTTGGTAAACGTATAGAGTAAGCCTGTGAATTACTCAAGGAATTGCTTTTCTCTGCTTGCTATGTACATAGCTCAGTTTGATCGGATACTTGAGATCATATCATAAAAGCCTGCCAGTAAAAATAGTCCAACTTTTAAGGTACCCCAACAAGTCCTAGTAGGTTCAAAAATATACCTAAACTCTTCAGTTTTATCACTGCATATCTATCTGTCAAAAGTATACGTGTGTTACTACTTTTGACATTCATTTTTTTTTTATTATTCATATACATAAGACATATCTTTTGGGAATTTCTTCTCTTCATAAACCTAGAAGATCAGATATCCTTGAGTTGACTAACATAAATATTTAACAGAAAATTAGAAGCTCTTATGAAAAAGCAGATTATTGGTCTTTCAAAAATTGGTTTTGGAACTGTTTCCAGGTTTGAAAAATTTTGATAACATTCTACACACGAAACACATAATTCAGTGAAAGTAAAAGCTGAGATATAAATTTTTTTTGGCTTGTTTTTTGTAGCTTTGGCTGGGGAGGGGCTTGAACCTGCTACCCCCGGTATATGGGGCCGGCACCCTACTCCTTGAGCCACAGGTGCCACCTCGAGATATAAGTTTTTTTTAATTTATAAAGTATTATTTTGGTAGAAAAGTCACATAAACATAAGAAATATTATAATTCAGATTGACAAATAGGAATTATAAGCTATATTAAAAATGACAGAAAAATGATTCTGAAAATTGAGCAATTCCTAGAAAAGCAAATTGTAATCCGAGAACAGTTTACCATCTACTTGATATATGAGCATCGCATATATCTAATTATTCAATATTGCAGCATCAATAAATTGAATTTTCTAAAACTTTTATATTACTTCTGTCTCTTTGGAGTCAAATGCTCTCAATCAATTTTTAAATATGATATTAAATTTAAGTATCTTAAATATAATTAAAAATGATCTCCTTAATTGTGGTGCAAGTTGAGCTGATTCTAGGATACTACTTCCATGAAGCAAAGATTATGAGGGATTGTGCATCGTCACATGAGTTAAGAAATTGGCTTGCCTGGGGAAAGGAAAAAACCTCAAGCCCAGTTCAACAAGTAAAAGACGTACAGATTCCCAGTTTCCCATTACCTGTATAAAGAACGTCAGTGTGTAAGTCATTTGTGGACAGTAAGTGTATGTGTGTGCTCTAGTAGTTGCCTCTGTCTTTCATACTGTTATCTTTGTACATTCTAATAGTGCCAATGTGATAGTTACTTTACACATAAAGCTTTGGAGCAGTTGTTGATCCAGTACCAGGCATTCTGGGTTTGAGCACCAGCAAATCACAGTAGGTATCTGGCATCACATGTTGCCCAGATCCTGAAAGTCTTGGTAAACATGGGACACTGTAGACCCCTACTGGGCTGGTAAAGCACAGGAGACATGAGAGGCAGACGTTATTTGCACGTCTTCTTACTGTGAAACGGGAAGGCATGTTCCAGACAATTAATCTTATCCTCACAACCCACATTGAGAACAGTGTCATTTTTGGATAAGCTAGTTTTTGCAACCCATTAACATCACTATTAATGGTGATATATCCAAAAGAGCATTCTGATTTGAAAGCATTCCAGTTACTGTTACGTGTAACAAACCATATTAAACCTAACAGTGTATGTCAACATTATATTATTGTTATGGATTCTTGGATCAGGAATTTAGAAAGATAGAGTTCTCTTTCTCTGCTGTATGACAAGACTCGACAATGACAGTGTTGAGTCATCGGGGGCCTTTTCAATCACACATCTGAAAATTGATGTGTTCTGGCAGCTGGAATCTCAGCTAAACTGTCACACCTGGCCATTTCATGTGGCCTTTCTGCATAGGCCTTTTTAAGTTTCCTCCCAGAGTGGTTGCTGTCGCCAAAGAATACACATCCTGGGGTGGTGGGCGGAGGGTAGGATTTCATGACATTTTTATGATACTATCTCACAATCAAAAACATTACTGTTGACATTTTATATTGACCAAAGGAGTCAAAATGGCCTATCAGGTTCAAGAAAAATCCAAGGGATCTTCTTGATGGGAAAGCAGCAAGGTTCCAGGAGAGCTATGGACCAAGAGACACATTGTACCAGTATTAGAAAATACAACCTACCATACAGACTTAGGAGAATTTACAATTTACAATTATACAAACATTATCATAAGCACATTTAAATTTGTCCGTTCCATTTTTCCTTTTTAATAAAATTTAAATTTCTTGTGCCTGGAAAGCCTCATTGTCACACAAGTGAGAAATGCAAGAGAGAAAGTTAAGAGACAATTTTGGAAAAGCAAAAGTGACCGAAAAATTGTAATGTGCTAACCATAGTATATTAATCTATAAATTAATTTAACGTCAAAATAAACCTAGAACAGATATTAACCTTGAGCTAAAAGGGTAATAGACCTCTCTTACTTTCCCCTCCCCCCACACTCTTTTTTTGGGGGGGGAGGGTCTTTTTGAGACTTTGATGGGAGCAAGGGAATTAGAAATTTTGGTGTAGGAGATGACGACGTAAAGTCTTTTCTACATAACTGGTAAGTGGGGTATAAACGCATATGTAATAAAATATATTCCATAAAGTTTCTTACGTATCGCTCAGCTCAAATGTAATAGATCAAGAAGACAGATAGTGATTGATTATTTTTCTCCAGGCTACAGAATATAATAAGTATATCATGATAGAAATACAAGAAATTTTAATGACATTTTAACATGATATGTAAACATCCTTGAATAGTATCCTTACTGAATTTATTTATAGGCCACTTTATAATCATCCTATAGAGGTTTTCATTAGCTGTTTAAATATTGTTGTTTACCTTTTATTCAAATGCAATAATGGGAATTTTCCATTTCTTAGTCAATAAAATAGTTACACTTGATAGTTTCTTGCTCCTTAAAGTTGAAGAGAATTTTTTAGGATGGAGTTAAAAATGGCTCAGGGTATCTAAAGAGGAGACGCAAAAAATGGTGATTTTAAAAAGGTGCTAAATTTACTTTGAAATAACTTCTACACTTTATTCTCTGGTTCTTTAAATTTTCTTTAGCATAAGTGTGATAATGTATAACCTCTCTAATCCATATATATTTTAAAACCTAAACTTATGCTAAAAGATGCGAACTAGTTTCCAGCTTTTAACTTCTTGTAGTTATGTCAGAGTTTGCTCACATTTGGGGCAGACAGTGTACCCGTATGAATCTTTAGGGTTTGCATTCATTATCATTTATTTGTGAGTTGATAAGATTGATTTGTGACTCTACTGCTTTCATTAAATATTTTGAAAATCACCCTATCTCTTTATGGGTTTTCTATGATGACGATATATTTTATTTATAAAGTATGCTCAACTCTGATACAAATTTAACCAACTGTTTATTTTACTTTGAATCAAAATATTCTTTTGAACCAAGTGAGAAGGAAAGAATGCATTCTAAAGTTATGTACTATTTCATATGAAAAAAACTTCTTCCATTTAGTAAAAGAAAATTGTCCCTTTTTTATTCCCATAAGAACTTTTAAAGTATACATATACTTCTCACAAGATGCAAGACTTTTAGAAATGATCAATCATTCAAAGCAAATGCTCAGAGTGTGGATTTCAGTGCCCTCATTCACTTTCATGGTTACTTACACGGTGGCTCACAAGAACCTAATGACAAGGGCAGCTTTGGCCCATAAGAATATGTCTATTTAAACGTTGTAAGCATTGATTTTCTTTGTGTTTGTGCCTAATTCAAACCTTTTCCTGCATCATATTCATAATTTATGACATATTAACATATGCTTAACTTGTGTGGTGTTTGTCGCCCTAATTTCTAAACTGTATCAGTAACCTCTTCCATCTCCAGTGCTGGTGGCGCCATCAGGGTGAAGCTGTGAGTTATATCAACACTCTCCTGCCTGGTTTCTCAGTCTCTCCCCTTCCCAGCACTAACCAATCCTGATGCTTCCCGTCATTTCTAAGGACATGAAGGTCCCATTCAACCATTCCTCCTCAGAAACATTCAGTGGATGTTTTACACTCTATTAAAAATCCTCTTCTCCTCACCATCTGTATTGGAAAATGTATATGCACGCCATAGATACAGATTGTATTTTATAGATTTTGCTACTCCTGTAGGTTAAAATCTGCTTCTCAAGAACATTCTCAGGTGGTATTGAGTGGACAATGAGTCAAGAGATTCCTACAGACCTAATCCTTTTCTCCCAGTTATTTTTAACTCAAGTCAGCTTTATCAATAGATAATCTCAGAGGACATAGCAATCTAGAGTAGGCATTTTCCACTGTTTGTGGAGATAAACTTTGAATAATTAAAAAAATACAAGAACAGCCAATATGTGATAAACACCATATTAAATGATATTAACACTATCAGGACCTCAATATAGTCCTCTATTTAATCCAACGTAGGCAGTCAGTCCTTAGGCTGTGAAAGCAATGAAATTACAAGAGAAAGGATATGAAAATAATAGTGCTGCTGAGCAAGCAGAAAACTGTAACTGGCTCTATAAATACTGCTTCAGTCTATCATCGTATCTGTCTTTAACTTACTTAGTTTTTTATGCGAACTTGAAATTCTTTTTCACAGGTGAACCTGCTGAGTACTTCAGCCAATACAGGTTTAAATTCCCTGCTATTGTACACCATCCCCACTACAGCCAGTGATGGGATGTAAGGTGCAGAGCTTTTTCTTTTTTTTTAATTAGGGGCATTTGGATACGTGCTTCGCTATTTGGTGCGTATTTCGTATCCAGCTTTGATTTCTCTCTTTCTCTCTCTCTTTGTATGTGTATGCATATATACGTATATATACACATACATACAAGTATATATGTACATGGGTATATATAATATATATTTTTTGAGACAGAGTCTCACTCTGTCACCCTGGGTAGAGTGCTATGGCGTCATTGCTCACAGCAACCTCAAAATCTTCTAACTCTTGCCTCAGCCTCTCGAGCACCTGAGACTACAGTTCTGCATCACTATGCCTGGCTAGTTTTTCTACTTTTACAAGAGACCAGTTCTCACTGTTATTCAATTTGGTCTCAAACTCCTGAGCTCAAGAAATCAACCTGTCTCAACCTACCCGAGTGGTAGGATTACAGGGGTGAGCCACTGTGCCTGGCCTGTCTCACAATGTGTTACACAATATAACACAAACAGCCAGACACAAACCGTAAGCTCCAAAGTTTAAGAGCTGTATGTTTCCTTAAAAATATTCTATTCCTTGACAAGCTGGCCCTTGACCCTTTTTTAAGGTACAAAACATTTATTTAACTAATTAGCCATGTGAGGATATTAGGGAATTACAGTGATAAAACAAAGATGCATTTAGGATTCTGGGGTAAGCACATGGGATATGGGATTTTATGAGATTAAATACATCTTTGTGAAAAGTGAGAAAATCTTTGTCATAAGAGCTCTCCAGCCTAGCAAAAATATCCTTTTATTTACATTTTAAAATTTATTTGTTGTGGTAAAAACATACAACCAGAAACACACACTCAATACAATTTTGGGTGTACAGTACATGTTGTTAATTATACACACATTGTTTTACAGCAGTTATCTAAAACTTTTTCATCATGCATGATAAAAATGCCTATTTAACTGCAACTCCTCTATCCCCTACCAGTCCCTAGCAACCACCGTTGTACTCTCTGCTTTAATGAGCTCCGCTAGTTTTTAGATACCTCATATAAGTGGCATCACACAGTGTCTTTTCTTTCAAGACTGGCTGATTTCACTTCATATATAAACATGGGTTTATGTTACAGCAAATGCCAGGATTTCCCCTTCTTTATTAAGGCCGAATCATGTTCCGGTATAAGTACATACCTCATCTGCTGCTTCTATCCGTCAGTAGACATTTAAGTTGTTTATAAACCTTGGCTATTGTGAATAATGATGAACATACAAATATCTTTTCGGTATACTGATTTGTAATTGTCAATGTATACTCAGAAGCCATTCTAACTTGGATTCAAACATATCTGTTTAACTGAGGAACATCCATAATGTTTTCCAACTGAACCATGATGAGTTGATGTTTGTGTATAGTGTAAGGTAAGGGCTTGATCTCCTTCTTTTTAAATTTGCTTTCTTATAATCAAATATTCATGACCATGGTGACATTCTTCAGCATTATCTGATTAATATCAGGATAACATATGTACAATATAAGACAGGTTAAGAACACTGCTACTACACTGTATGACACTATGTGTTTGCAGACCTCATTCCCTAGCTGTCCCACTTCACGACATAAATCTGATCTACACTGAACTCAGTTTATTTATCTGGTTATTAGTATCTTTATATTTTGCGTGTTTGTATCACTAGGATGTGACAGTGTGGAAAATCAATTCCATTAATTCTTGCAGTTTCTGTACAAACCTCACTTTGTATATATTAGGCATTGGCAACTATTGGTTGAATGAAAGGACCTTCTGCCTTAGTCAAGTCATGGCATTGGTTCCTTACTAAGTCTTTCACCACTACTTTGGGATTAACACTGCCTGCAATTTGAATTTCAGCACAACTTTCCGAGGGGATTTCAGTAAGCCTCTTTATACCAATGAATCTTAGCTTTATGATCTATAAAAGTGAGTAGATAATTTTGATTCTTTAATATTTAATGCAACCAAGTTACCAAGGATGGGTGAGAGAGTGGAGAAAAGGAACACGTGTAATGTATACAGTATAAAAATGCAAAGTACTGAAAGTATTATCCTACCCCCTAAAGTATATTCAGAGCCATTACTTTATATGACATGCAGTTACAGTGTAATTATTTAGAGACTAAAGGTGACTTATAAATAGAAGGAGATGCTATAAGGAAAGGAAAAAAACAGAACTATACCATTATTACTTTTTCCCCCATTAATGCCCCACATTCCAATTATTACTGCCTTTCTTATACTTTAATTGATTATTGCTTTTTTAAAAGATTTTATTGTTGGGGATTCATTGAGGGTGCAAGAAACCAGGTTTTACTGATTGCATTTGTTAGGTAAAGTCCCTCTTATAATCGTGTCTTGCCCCAAAAAGGTACGGCACACACCAAGACACCACCTCCCTAACTCCTTCCCTCTCTCTGCTCACACCCTCCCCCTGTCATTAATTGTCCTCATATCAAAGTTGAGTATATAGGATTCATGTTTCTCCATTCTTGTGATGTTTTACTAAGAATAATGCGTTCCATTTCCATCCATGTTAATACAAAGACTGTAAATAATCACCAAAATGTGGAAACAGCCTAAAGACCACTAACCCAGGAATGGATCAACAAACAAGCTGTGGTATACGTATACCGTGGAATACTATTCAGCCATTAAAAAAATGGAGACTTTACAGACTTTTTTTTTTTTTTTTTCAGTTTTTGGCCGGGGCTGGCTTTGAACCCACCACCTCTAGCATATTGGGCTGACACCCTACTCCTTTGAGCCACTGTCACTGCCCATTGATGATTGCTTTTTTTTACTTTGCTGAATTCCTCCGCCTGTGGTTTCTCCGAGGTCTTCACATAAAGTAGGTCTTCCTTCTTTACCTTTGTCCCACCTGCATACTCATCTTTATTTCTTTCCCTTCCATTTTCACTTTCTTCTCATTTCCCATGTTGTTAAGAATCAACTTAAGAGATTTGTCATGAAAAAGTTGTGGTGAAAACCTGTCTTTGTGTATTACAATTCCTATTCCAGAAAGAAGTTTCTGTTTTCCCCATATGTATTTGAAAGATTAAGGACTGCACTGGATCAAATAATGATGTATAAATTATTTATCACACTCGGAGCTAGAATTATTTCAAAATGCAATGTATATAGCTATTAAACATCTTAATAATCTACTAGGACACATTTGGGTACACAAAAGCTGTTAGTGAATTTTTCTTATTTATTATTACTTTATTCTTAATTAATTAATTTTGTAGAGATAGAGTCTCAGTTTATCACCCTCAGTAGAGTGCCATGGTGTCACACAGCTCACAGCAACCTCCAAGTCCTAGGCTTAGGTGATTCTCTTGCCTCAGCCTCCCGAGTAGCTGGGACCACAGGCACCCACCACAATGCCTGGCTATTAATTTTTCTTATTTATAAGAGTGAGAACACCAATAGTTGATAACAAAACAATTTTATTTACTAGATGTTCAGGAGTTAATGTTATTTTTAAATAATCATTCAACACAGAAAAAAGACATTCACCTTTATTAATAACCAGGAACATACAAGTTAAATTCACATGGGGGCTGCTGTGGTGAGACTGCCTGAAAAGATGATGGCAGGAAGTAAGCTGTTAGTGTTTGTACAGGTCGGCAACGCGCAGGGTCCATGCTGCTTTCTAATTCCCCATCTGCAAGGAGATTAGAACATTAATTTCAACTTTTATTAGCTTTACCCTCTCACCCTCGTATCTTTATTTTTATTTACATTCTTTCATGATTAGTATTTTTTACATGATTATGTGATTTTCCTCTCTACTGTGTAAAATTTGCATGCATTGTCTAAAATCTACATTATTTCTTTAGACCAAAAGTGATTAGTAAGTGACTGACTAAATGATTGATCTATTTCAGTTAAGGGTGATTAAAAATTGAGGCAATTGCCCCTCTTTCTTTAAGAGTTAAATCTCTGTCTTTGCCTATGATGCCCTAATTTGCTCTGCACCACCTAATTTTCTCCAAGGTTACATAAATAGGCCTCCACAAGCCTCTGGGATTCTTCTTCTTGCTCCCCTGTCACAGGCACTATCATTTTTTATGATATAAAAGCCTAAGTTTATTTGATATTAAAGAAAAGAAAGGAGGAGGAGGAGACGAGAATGAGAGAAAGAAGAAAGCAGAGAGCACGGAGTGAGAAAGGGGATGATGGGGGTGGAGAGAAAACGTTGAACAGAATCGTCATCTTGGCTCGGTGCCTGTGGCTCAATCGGCTAAAGTGCCAGCCACTATACCTAAGGTGGCGGGTTCGAATCCCCACCCCTGGCCCACCAAACAACAATGATGGCTGCAACCAAAAAATGGCCAGGCGTTGTGGCGGGCGCCTGTGGTCCCAGCTACTTGGGAGGCGGAGGCAGGAGACTTCCTTGAGCCCAGGAGTTGGAGGTTGCTATAAGCTGTGATGCCATGGCACTCCCAGGGGGATAGCTTGAGGCTCTGTCTCAAAAAAAAAAAAAAAAAGAAAAGAAAGAAAAGAGCTGTGGATCCAAGTGCACTTTGGTGCACGTTGTCATTCTGTTACGTGTGAGATTCTTGATATTGGGCAGCCTGAATTTCTTGGCTTTGGGTTTTCTGTCTACTAAATCAAAACTCAAATTCCAGATTTCCAGGTTGGTTGAGTGATAAGATGAATATTAAATAATATACAATTATTTAATAAAATACTGCTATGGGATTATTGTTGAATCAAAAACTGCCTTGTTGTAACTTTTACTCTTTTCTCTAATAGAGTGGAACCTCTGTAAGTTGACCACTCAAGGGACTGTAACAAATTTGATCAGCATATAGAGGTGTCCCCATGAGGAACTAGGCCTGCTACACTGGGACTGATGTGCGATGCATGTCTGGTCGATGAAAATTAGGTCAGCTTAATAAGGTGGTCATGTAAGCAGGTGGCCCACTGTGCAGCTTCTACTCCTCATTGACTTGCTATTCTGTACGCCTCTGAGCACTCTCAAGTCTTCTCTCAGGCTACAGATGCCCATTTGGTTCGGGTGTCTTTTTTTCCCTAGCTTGTTTAACGTCTTTCCTCTTCTGTGTGGTGCACTAGTCTAATCTTACGGGGCTGTTGGGCTATCCCTATTGTAGCCAACCTTGGGAAGCAACTCTTGTTTGGCATGACGCTGGACCTGAGCTGAGCAATGAGATTCTTACCTAGGAATTCAGTACTGGAACCAAGCATGCATTAGGTCGGTGTTTTTCCAAAATGTAAAAGCTGGAGGGTTGAGGAGCAGAAAAAGTCAATTTGCAGAAAGAATGAAACTGATATGAAGGTGGGGTGGGGTGGAGAGAGGGAGAGAGAGCTCAGTTACCTTGGGGCACACGTGATTCTGATTGTACTTCTTTTCTGAGGCTGTGTCACTGCCCCTCATCCTCTGATTAATCCTGCCCTAAGATGTCTAGAATTAGTTTCTGGCTTCTTTTTTTTAACAACTGTTTTTCATCAAAAGATGCTGCTTCCAGCCAGGCATTGTGGCAGGTGCCTATGGTCCCAGCTACTAAGGAGGCTGAGGCAGGAGAATCGCCTAAACCCGGGAGTTGGAGGTTGCTGTGAGCTGTGTGATGCCACGGCACTCTACCAAGGATGATAAAGTGAGACTCTGTCTCTACCAAAAAAAAAAAAAAAAAAAAAAAAAGATGCTGCTTCCACATCCATCCAGGTTAGTACAAAGGATGTGAAATCTCTATCTTTTTTAGTGGCTGAGTAGTATTCCCTGGTATACAAATACCACAGCCTGTTAATCCATTCTCAAGTTGGTGGGCATTTAGGTTCTGATGCTGCTTGTTTGTGGGGTTTTGTTGTTGAGAACAATGAATGAAGATGTCTCTTCTAATATGAGCAGTTTTTATTTGTTAATTATATCTCAACAAACCTATTGAAAAGATGTTGTTCATTGTAAGACCATTCCAGTTCGGATGTATTGAAATGTGAAAAGAGTTTAATATAGCACTCTATTTTAAAAGCATCTCTGTTAAAATCCCAGGGCCTGAAATTGAACACGATGACTGGCTCCCTTCTCACTTCCCTCAAAATGGTGGCACTAAAATAAAAGCCAGCCTGTTTCCTGTTCTGTCCACAGAGCCCTTATCTGTTGTCTCCAGATGCCTGAGAAACGCTTGACATTGAGATATTCCCATCAAGCCAATTTCACAATTCATACTCTTCTCTCCTTGCAGGCTGCATTTCCTTACTTTATTTCCATAAAAACGCCATTCACCCCATCGTCTAAGCTCGTGATATGAGAGTAATTTGGAATTTTTTCCTCCTTCTTCTGAGCTGTGGCATTTATTTTTTAATTAACATTTTAAATTATGGCATAATACATATGAAATCTACCATCTTAACCATTTTTAGTGTATGTTTCAGTCATATTAAGTTCATTTACATTTTGGTATAAGCACCACCACCATCCATTTCTAGAATGATTTTCTTTTCTTTTTTTTTTTTTGAGACGGAATCTCAAGCTGTCACCCTTGGTAGAGTGCTGTGGCATCACAGCTCACAGCAAACTCAAACTCTTGGGTTTAAGCGATTCTCTTGCCTCAGCCTCCCAAGGAGCTGGGACTACAGCCTGGCTGTTTTTTGATTGTAGTTGTCATTTGGCAGGCCCATGCTGGATTCATCAAGGGGTGGCATGTGTCAGAATTTTGGCATTTCTTGTGTTGACATTATTCTGCTACATTGTTTTCTATCTTTGTCGCTTCGTTGACAACCTTGAAGTCTAACCCTTATCACTTTGCACCTGGGTTACGACAACAATGTCTTACCAGGTCTCTGAAGATTCTCTCCCTGCTTACCGCCATAATTTATAATGGACAGATAATCTTTATAAACATGGCTTTCATCTGGTGAATGACCACAAGATCATGGATGGAGCTCCATGGGTGGTTGGTGTAACGTCAAGGTCCTAAATACCCGCCTTCTTGCTAAAAAGTGTTACATGTTTTCACTTGATATTCCCTAACTAGCCTAGTTCCTTCTGCTTAGTATCTGAGACCTTTATAAGCTAGTTTGACTTTTTGCTTTTAATCATACTATATGCTTAAATTTATATGTCGCCATTGTTAGCCGAGGGTTTTGATTTCAATCAGATAGTCATTTAACTTTCTGCATGTTTATACTTGTCTTGGCTTTTTGCCTTTAATTTCTTGCAGATGAAAATTTCAAGTTATCATGACCACGGGCTCTGCCTAGCTCACCTTCCTCACTAGAATTTCACATTTGATACATTCTTGTTTATAATAGGTTCACTTAGTTGACACTCTGAAACCCTATTATAAATCATGTTGCACGGGTTAGTATTTTTCTAACCGGATTTCAGTTTCTTGACCATTGATGCTTGTTTTTGATGGCTCCACATTAGCAAAGCATAGTGCAGATGTCCATCAAGTAGACGATACAGATTTGTTGTTAGTGACATTTTTATGTTAATAGTATAATAATAATAGAATAAATTAAGAGCAGGCAATAAAAGCTCTCCTGACACGGCTCTTATTTTCTACCTTCTTGTTGTGTCCAAACCTCCTCCCTTTGATTTACCTGAAAAGCTTTTGAGGATGAAAACATGTAAGAAAGTCATTCATGTCTTTTTCTTTCCTCCTGAGAAGCATTCAGGCAACTCTTGTTATTTAATGTGCAGGCTAGCATCACCCGCATGTTAGAAATATTTGATATACCTGTAAACAATTATCATTACATATATATCCAATCAGGGGAAGAGAACACCAACAAACAAAAACTCACCCAAGTGAATGACCTTGGCAACAACATAGAAAGTTTTTACAACGTGTGAAATCATCTCTTACGTGGATGGAATACGGGGTATGTGTAAAGAATATTTTTAGCTCTTTTGTTTTCTGTTTCTTTGAAATTTCTCTATTTTCTTTTACTCTCCTTGCCCTTTTCTGAATGGTCTTAAACTCAAGGTCATCGTTAAGAAGGAAGGTTGATTCTTAGCCATCTTTTTTCTCCAATTCAAGTACATAGGGCTTACCAGGTTGGCCTTCATTTCCCGTCTCTCTGTTAACATTGAAGAACATCATCCTACCTTTAAAAGCAAAGTACTGTAATAAGACTGAGAAAGAGAGTGTGTTTACAGTCTCAAGATATATTAGCTCATGCCATATTTGTGGCAAGAAGCAGAGATACAATTCAGTTCAGTAGTGATGTGTTGAAATACTGGTTGCATCCTGTGCTAGATGTAAAACAATGAACACAATAACACCATCCTGCCTTTGTGGATTTCATAGTCTATTTGGAATATATTAGGCAATTACGAGCATGTGAATATGATTAAAGGATGTAAAATACTGAATAGCAAGGGAACTTAATTTCGTCCATGTCGCCAGTGCAAAGCCTTCAAGACAATATTCTTTATGCTAAGACCTAAAAGTTGAGCAGGAGGTAGCCAGGAAAGAATGGATTCATTGAGTTTTCCACGTTGAGGACATAACATGTGTCACTCTTGGGTGAGACAGAGGCATCCTGTTAGAATCCTGGGGGAAGAGAGAGTGTGGAGGGAGCATGAGTGTGGGGAGAGCTGAGCAGCAAAGCTGAGACCGAGTAGGTGGGGCCACGCGATGCAAGAACTACCTACTTGGAAAGGATTTTGACGGGAACCCTAAAGGAGGCTATTTATAGGTTTAGACAGTGGACTACTTGGTTTAGTTTGTGTTTTCGAGTGACCATCCACCTGTATTATGGAGAAAGAAATGATTGGAGGCCGAGAGTGGATGTGGGAGGATCGTCAGCTGGGGAGATAGAGGAGGGCACTTTTCACCAAGATGGTAGCTGGGGAGAAGGAGAGGAGGGAGCTTTTAGAGATGTTTATATTAAACAGAAATCACGTTCTTTAAGTTCTATTAGATTTCAGGGGGTGACAGAAAGGGAGGAGGCAGACATAGCTTTCAAGTTTCTCCCTTGTGCAGTTAGGTGAAAGATGGTGGAAGATAAAGTATAATTCCTGAGATGAAAGAAAACCAGAAAGAAAAGAACAGATTCTGAGCAGGTGGGCAATGACATATTCTGTAGTGTCTATTCTATATGAACAATATTACCATATTATGGATACTAAAATAGCGTAACATTTGTACGTCCAGATCTGTTCTTCTGTGCCTGTTGGCCACACACATTCTTAGATGCCTGTAGGGCAAAATTTCACAATCATCCCTCTACCAATGGTCAGTACAGCCGTGAAAGCAGGCACAGTATTTGGAGAGTCAGTAGAAAGAGAAGTGCTCTTGATAACATAAATGTTTAGTAAGAGAATAGCGGTATGTTTAGGGCAGATAACTATAGATTTCAAGTCACCTAGCAGGATTAAATCTTCCACATCATCCAATCTGATATCTAAAGGAAGGTGAGTCAAATGAGGTTTCATCAGATTAAGTGATTTTCTTTGAGTCATGACACAGGGAGTCTCCTAGATCTACCTGTGTAATGCAGGTTTTTTTACAGCCCAGTTAAGCCCCTTTTGGTATTTTATCTACATTGGATTATGGGGCAGACACTGTGAGGGTCTACGAATTTTTTCCCTGTGTTTATTTTTAACATACTTTGGTGACAGCAAATTTTAAGATGTCTCTCAGGTAATCAAATGTGCTAAGGTATGAAGCACAGAGCCTGGCAAAAAAATAGATAATAATATTTGCTGAATGAACACAACATACCAATTTTTGAGACAATCAATGATTTAGAGACCTAGACTCAATTATTTGTCTTTTTCTTCTGGGCCGAGTGCAAATATTGCATAACAATTATGTTGAGTTATTATCATTTCTTTCTAGTAGCTGTGTGTTCCTATGGTTTAAATTGAAGGCAGTTTTGATATTTTTGAGAGCAGAAGGTTGATTTTCTTTTTAGTCTGAGAAACAAATATAGACCATTATTAGACATAAAAGTATGTCAAACCAAGAAGACTCAGAGTATAAATACTCAGGGCTTTTTGATCTTAACCATCAAACCTTACAGAATTACTAATAAAGTTAATAGCACATTTTTAACCCTCTAAAATATCTTTCATATAAAGGCTTTTACAAAACCCACAGACTGTCGAGATACTTATGTTCTATTTCTTGCTGATTCCTCTCTTTCTATTTTTTTCTTTCTTGTTGTATCGTGCCCGTAGCAGCTGTTTCCCTAACCCTTACCCCAAACCACAGGCTTTCCCACGCTCCTTTTTTGGTTCTCCTTTGGCACCGATCCTGAGTTTGACAGATAAAACACGTGTCTGGATTGTAGTTACCACCGAGCTACTGCCCGTCAGGTTTCCACTGGGGTTGTTATGCTCATTTTACCCCCAAAGGTGATCATTTTGTGATAAAGTATTCAGTTCACTTTGGAGGAACCTTCGACCCCCTTTTCACTCCTCATTCCGTGGTAGCATGCTGACAGATTGTTCTTTAGGGTTCTGTGCTGTCAGTGAGAGTGAAGCCCATGGGATATTAGAGTTGGGGAGAGAGAAATGGGGGTCAGTCCAAACTCAGACACACACTAGCTTTGGATTCTGGATGTGATATTCCATTTCTGTGGGTTTCAATGTCTTCATGTATAAATGAGGCAATGACTACCTGCTTTTGAAACTTTGATCCAAAGGAATCATTTTGGTAGATTTGAAACCCGTGTATGATGGACCTGTCACAGTTTCATTTAGAAATACGTGATCAAAGTTATCAGGTGTAAAATCTATACATCTACTACTTGACACTATTCATAGCGCAGTATCCACGGGAGTTGTAAAAACATTTCCCAGGCTGATGTGTAGATGTGTGTGAAATCAGGGTAGGCACAGAAGGAATAAGTGACTTAAATTCTTATTGGTGCTGTTACTACCCTTGGATTTAAGGATCTGATAGTGAAGGGTCTAAATTATTATTATTAATATTCATTATTAATAACAAACTGTTAGGTTTGTTTTCCTGTGCAGCATAATTGAAAAATTAAGTTCTTTCTTGGGAGTCATACTTCCTGTCCTGTTGTTCCCAAGAGCTATTTGTTTAATAATACCTTGTATGTATTCAAGGAAGAAAAAATGGCTTAATCAATAAGCAAAATAATGACTAGATTTAAGATACATTTAAATCCGTAAATTTGAGACCTAATTGGGATATAACCCACCCTTCTGTGTGAGTATGTGTGTGTACATGTTTGTGTCACTAAATAGTTACAATTGATGTCTAGAATTAAACATTAAAAAACATTTATTAAGCAGCCACCGTGTGCCAGGAATAGTAGAATAAATAACATTTTTTGAAGTTATAGGTACTTTAAAGTACTCCAAATTTAGGAGTACTTTGCACATGCTATATAAACAACTTAAATTTTTATTGGTGTATATTTCAGTAGCATCTTTTTTAGGCTTTCTCTGAGTGCCTTCATCATTTCTTAAAGCCCTGGAAAAATTATGAAAAATTAGAATGCAGCCTATCTGATCTCTGAAATTTTCTAGAAAATTTCTTTAGATTAAGTCAAAATTCCTCTTTGTGTAGGTACTGTGGATTATACTACCAAGTCACTTTTAGTTAAGGAAGAATTCTTTTTTAGGAATACTTTGTGTGGCTGTAACATTATTTAAATTCATATGAAATTCCTCTTAAATTTATATTCAAAGTACTAAGTTGATACATTATGATTTTCTTCTTGTACATTGATTGCATTAGGGGAAGCATTGGTTATTTTTATTTAGAACAAAGACAAATTTTACAAATGATGGTTGGAAACCTTGAAGTGTATGTAAGTCATGAGAAACTGCTTCTGCAACTGAAATTGATGCTATAATTGGACCTTGTTACTCTGAGTAAATACATTTAATTTAACCCTTACCCCTATACATGATGTGTTATTCCTTAGCAGAGTTCTTTATGTGACATTATGTGGAAGTCTTTAATTTTTAGAACCAGTTTCCTTTCCAAAAAAGAAACTCACCAGTACACAAATGTACTGTTCTAGAACAAGGTCATTTAAAGTTGACATCAGAATGCTATAATTTCCCTTTCTTTCTTTGAATTTTTAAAATTGGTTTATTTGGAAAGATATTAGTCAACCACAAATTAATATCTTCAGCCTCCAATACATTAAGACTATTTTATGAAATGACAACAGCAATCATAATCTTGAGAAGCAAGACTTATCCCTGTGGTAGCAATTAATAAAATTATGGTGTATATGCCAAAAGCATGGACTTTTGTCTGGCAAAGATTTTTAAAACTTGAAGAGACATCACACAATGTATTGAGTTCGTCTGGCCAGTTCCAGCCAGAACTGCTTCTGAATTTTCCTGTGGCTCATTGAGGCAATTAGAACATTGTGAGTGCCCTGCTGCTGGTCTGAAAGTATTCAAGTGGTATACAGAGCAGTAATAGTTAACATTTTTAATTAACATTAGAAATGAAAAATGTAGGATCATGAAAGCTGATATGCATAGAGCGCATCTTACATGCTGTTTGAGTTTTGTGATAGACACGAAACAAGTTCACATAAAGCACATAGGTGTCTTACACATACATTTTATCTGTTTACAAAAGTAATATCAATTATTATTGATTTGATTATACATTATATCCTTAAAATCATGGAAAGCTGGTAGGTGGGAGAGCCTGGATTTGAATTTCAGACGGTTTGAATCCTAAATTCATTCTCCATTTCACAAAGTTATTCCAGTTTTCCCATGAAAAGTATCTAGAATGGTCACGAATGGTCTTCTGACACCCCCTCTGGTTGGTGGTCTTCCACATCAGACTTTCAGAATGGAAGTTGGCTTATGACCTTTTGTAACAGCCTATCACTCACCATTGGGTTTAGATCAAGGTATTTAGATCAGTTTCTCGTTCGGTGAAGTGAAGATCCTAAAAATACCAATCCTAGATGTGTTGGGAGGATTAAATGAGATAATTCATATGCATTGCTGAACACAAACCCTGCCACATCACAGCCACACAGTAAGGGTAGCTGTCGTTGCTTGAGGCCTGTGCATGGTGGCTGACTGCACTGGTTATGAGTGCTTAGCTTTTGTGGCCTAATAACTCAGTCATGTGTACCAGACTTGATGGCGGGATTTTGTGAACTAACCTCACCCCTGGCTGCCTCTTCATGTTTCTCTGCTGTTCTGGTGGTAATACTTTACATCAACTTAATTTAAATTTTATTTGATATCATTACATGTTAAAAGGATGATTAGATTCTTTCTAAGAAAGAAAAAAATATCTGAAATAATGTTCATTAATATTTTGTCCATTTTTGCAGAGTACTTTTCTCAAATATTTTATATTTATTGGGTTGATGTGTTTTTATTGACTTGTATATTTTTAAGAATATTTTATAACTGTTTTCTAAGACATTAAAAGGTGGCAGATGTCACTTCTATACCTGTTAATAATCTGCCTATTTTTATTCTATATTATTGTGTCATATTTTATTTAAGCATTTTTTCTCTTGGGTTTTGCTGTTATCTCCAGGTTTTGTCATATAAATAATAGCAAAGTGATTATTTTAATAAATCCTGTCTACATTTCAGATTTTTTTTCCTATGTTTCTATATGTGAGGTTGTAGATTAAAGAAACTAAGCCCTCAGTTCTTTAAAATAATGGCTCACAACCTAATACTTAATATTAATATAACCATGTAGAAGAAAATTTCTTTGAAAAATCCTAGAACAGTGGCCTTTTTTTTTTGAGACAGAGACTCATTATGTTGTCCTCAGTAGAGTGTGATGGCATCACAGCTCACAGCAACCTCAAACTCTTGGGCTTAAGCAATTCTCTTGCCTCAGCCTCCGGAGTAGCTAGGACTACAGGCACCTGCCACAGCGCCTAGCTATTTTTTGGTTGCAGTTGTCATTGTTGTTTAATAGGCCTGGACCTGGCTTGAACCCACCAGCCTTGGTGTATGTAGTTGGCACCATGATCACTGTGCTATGGGTGCCGCCCTAGAACAGTGGCCTTTAAACTGCTCTGTTGTTATCTTCTTTGGGGTTGCTATAGAGAGGAGAGAGCTGTACATGGAAAGTAACCTTTTTTCTTTTTTCATGTTCTTTTTTATGATACCAAGTGAAGCTTTTTTTTTTGAGACAGTCTTACTATGTTGCTCTCAGCAGAGTGCTGTGGTGTCATAGCTCACAGCAACCTCAAACTCTTGGGCTTAAGTGATTCTCCTGCCTCGTCCTCCCAAGTAGCAGGGACTACAGGCTCCAGCTATACTGCCTGGCTATTTTTTTGTTATTGTTATTGTTTGGCAGGCCCTGGCCGTGTTCAAACCCACTAGCCCCAGTGCACGTGGCTGGCACCCTAACTACTGAGCTTCAGCGCCGAGCTGAAGCTTTGTTTTTTTCTAATAACTAGGCTGTATTTCAAAATGTCAGATTTGACAAAAAATAAAGTCAAGGTGTGTTGCCTTCTATAGCTAACATTTCTGTTTCATTTTTAAATAAAATATAAATATTAAATTTGTTAAGCCATTTAAGACTCATTTGATCCTGAACATCACAAATAAGTATTAATTTAAGAAATAATTTAAAATTATACATGAACCATCTGATAAAATTCAGTGTTATTGAAGAGAGACAGTAGCACTGGGGTAGTTTGAGGAACCTTTTTTAATTGAGTGAAGAATATTTTACTGACTTAACTGTCAACAAAATTGCTCTTAGAGAAAATGTGGAAAATTTTTAGATATTGGTGATGGTATGGCAAGAAAACCATTCTACCAAGGGGCTTGGGTATCATGAGAAGATAGGGTTTCAGAAAAGAGAGACAGTATCTGGTTTAGAGACATTATTTTGTTATTCTTAACAACTCACAGAAGAGTTAGGGAAGGAAATGTACAGAGGGCCAGGGGCTGGCAGAAACCCGCAGTGTGACTGTTACCTGCATAATCCTCAGTCAAGTCTCCTATGTTCAAGTTTTATGTTGTTTTTGACTAATGAGAATGATCTTCATTTCATGCTGGAGTTCCTGTGATGTGGAGTAGAGGCAACCTGGGATAAAGTAGCATCCAGGAAGAATGAAACTCAACTGGTAAATGAATACACGTAGCAGGGGTCTTGGCCAAGGGTAAAGTTGCATTAGGAACTTTCAACTGAGTGCGGAATTTGAGGGCATTCAAGGAAACTCTACCTGGATCTCGAGGGACAGGGAGACCCACGTGAAGCCTTGGTTATGTGATTTTTCAAGAGCACGGCAGAGGCAACATAAGCTTGTCATTGTTGTTTGGAGCAGAGTTCCCAAAGGATGGGCTACATACACCATGCTATGTAGGGTCTCCCTGGATGCATACCAAATTTATCTCTAGAATACAAGGTTTTAGACATTTCTGGCTTAAGATGTGATCAATCTTTTTAGCCCTCATATTCCAGATAAGTTATGGGGCAATAAAAGGATACCTGTCTTGCCCTTTATTCATAGGTTCTAAATCTGACAGGCATTTGAACTGTGCACTTTAAAAGAAATATGGTGAATGGCTTGTCCTGTAGCTCAGTGGGTAGGGCGCCAGTTACATACACCGAGGCTGGCAGGTTCGAACCCAGCCTGGGCCAGCTAAACACAACAAGGACAACTGCAACAACAACAACAACAAAAAAAAATAGCCGATTATTCAGTTTGATGGAAGTATTTCGGATTGCATGCGAAAACCCCACACTGTACCCCAGAAGTTCATTAATGTACATAGTTACCATTGAATAAAATTAAAAAATATATATATATATAGGCTTCTCTATTTTTTTCTAATCATGCTTACTAGAGTTTTAAGTCTATCAGTCTTCCCAGAGAGACTGGTTTTGTTGATTTTCTCTATTGCTTTCCATTTTTGATTCCATTAATTTCTAAATTTCTCTTTATTATTTCCTTTCTTCTGCTTAGTTTGGATTTAGTTTGCTTTTCTTTTTAAGAAAGATGCTGAAGTCCTTGATCTTAAACTTTTCTGCTCTCATATAAGCATTTTAAACCTACAAATTTTCTTGTAAGTACCACATTGACTGCATCTCACACATTTATTATTTATTTATTTATTTATTTATTTATTTATTTATTTATTTTTAAGAGACAGAGTCTCACTTTATTGCCCTCGGTAGAGTGCCATGGCATCACAGCTCACAGCAACCTCCAGCTCCTGAGCTTAGGTGATTCTTTTGCCTCAGCCTCCTGAGTAGCTGGGACTATAGGCGTCTGCCACAAAGCCTGGCTACTTTTTGTTGCAGTTTGGCCAGGGCCGGGTTTGACCTGCCACCCTCAGCATACGGGGCTGGCACCCTACTCACTGAGCCATAGGCACCACTGCCCTGCATCTCACACATTTTAATGTATCGTGTTTTCTCTTGTGATTTATTTTTTGGCCTATGGGTTATTCATACTGTGTTGTTTAGTTTCCAAATATTTGACGATATTTCTATACATATTTCTGCTACTGATTCCCAAATTTAATTCATTATGGTAGAGAACCATAATGTTGTATGCTTTGAGTCATTTTAAATTTCTTAAGTTTTTTTGTATGCCCCAGAATATGATGTTTCTTGGAACAAGTTTCTTGTGCACTTTGGTATGTATTCTGCTATTGTTGGTAGAGTGTGCTTTAAATGCCATTGGATCAAGCTGGTTGACAATATTGTTCAGGTCTCCTGTATACTGACTGAATTTTTGTCTACTTCTCCTATCAGCTATTGAGAGATATGCTGAATTTCCAACATTATTATGAAATTGTCTGTTTCTTCTTACAGCTCTATTTTTTTCATGTATTTTTAAGCTCTATTATTGAACATATGTATTTTTAGGACTGATAAGTGCTCTTGATGGATTGACTTCTTCATCATTATGAAGAGAAATTCATTATTCCTGGGTATATTCCTTGCTCTGAAATCTAGTATGCTTAACATTAATTTGGCCACTTCAGCTTTTTTAAAATTAGCATTTGTTATGGTATATCTTTTCTCATCTTGTTACTTTCAAACTATGTTTGTCTTTATATTTAAAATGAGTTTCTTGTCTACATACTGTATGTGGGTTCTTTTAATCTGACAGTCTCTTTTAATTGGGGATATTTAAACCATTTATACTTAATATGATTATTGATGTGACCAGGTTTAAATCTTGCTATTTGTTTTCTTTTTAGAAAAAAATTATTGAGTTATAATTCATGTATCATCTTTAAAGTGTACAACTCACTGGTTTTCTAGCATAGTCAAGTTATGTAACCATCACCATGATCTGATTTGAGAACATTTGGTTACTCCAGAAAGCAGCCCATATCCATTAGCAGTCAGCTCCTATTCCTCCCATCTCCCAGCTCCTCACACTCTACTTCCTAGCTCTGTGGATTTTGCCTACTTTTTAATATTTCATATAAATGGAATTGTGTAAGATGTCATACAGCCATGTTCTGCATAATGACATTTTGGTCTCTGATGGACCACATATATGACAGTGGTCACATAAGATTATAATACTGAATTTTTTTTTTAAATTGAGACAGAGTCTCTCTCTATTGCCCAGACCTGAGTGCCATGGCATCATCCTAGCTCACAGCAACCTCAAGCTCCTGGATTCAAACAATCCATGTGCCTCAGCTTTCTAAATAGGTGGGACTACAAGTGTGCACCACCACACCAGGCTAATTTGTCTATTTTCAGTAGAGACAAGATCTTGCTCTTGCTCAGGCTGCTCTTGAACTCTTGAACTCAAGAAGTCCTCCTACCTCAGCCTCCCAGAGTGTTAGGATTACAGGTGTGAGCCATTGTGCCCAGCCTCACACTGTATTTTTACTGTAACTTTTCTATGTTTGAATATATTTAGATACACAAATACCATTGTGTCAAACATACCTCTAGTACTTGGTACAGTAACATACTGTACAATTTTGAGCCTGGGAGTAATAGGCTATACTATGTAGCCTACTATGTAGGTTTGTGTAAGTATACTCTATGATGTTTGTATAGTGACAAAATCACCTAGTGCCACATCTCTCTGGAAATATCCTCACTGTGACCAGACATGGTTATACCTGTAATCCTAGCACTCTGGGAGATGGAGGTGGGTGGATTGTCTGAACTCACAGGTTCAAGACTAGCCTGCGCCAGAATGAGACCTTGTCTCTAAAAATAGTCAGGTGTGTGGCAGGTGCCTGTAGACCCAGCTACTTAGGAGGCTGAGGCAAGAAAATCTCTTAAGCCCAAGAGTTTGAGGCTCTGGTGCCACGGCACTATACTGAGGGTGACACAGTGAGACTCTGCCTCCACAAAGAAAGAAAAAAAGAAAGAAAGAAAATATCCTCCTTGTTAAGTGACGCATGACTGTGTGTAGACATACACAATGTGGTCTTTTGTGCCTGCCTTCTTTAACTTTGCATGTTTTCAACGCTGATCACTGTTTGCTGTTTGTTTTCTATTGTCCCATCTGTTCAATCTCATTTTTCTGTTTTTCTGACTTTGTATGAATTATTTTTAAGATTCCACTTTACCTCTTATAAGCTAGTCCTCCTTGATTTTTTTTTTTCTTCTAGCAGTTACTTTAGGTAAGTATCTTTAACTTATCATAGTTTGCTTTTAAGTAATATTACACTGCTTGACATATAATATAAAAGCCTTTACCGGTATACTTCGTGCTTTCCTGGCCTTTGTTCTGTCATTTTTCATAACATCATTTTATTATGTAATTATTTATTTTATTGTGCAATATTATTACATTTATCATTTTGTTATAAGTCCCATAATATATTGCCATTATTTATGCTTAAATAGTCAATAATCTTTAAAGAGATTTTTTTTGTTGTTATTGTTGTTGCAGTTTTTTGCCAGGGCCAGATTTGAACCCACCACCTCCGGTATATGGGGCCGGTGCCCTACTCCTTGAGCCATAGGTGCTGCCCTAAAGAGATTTTTAAAATAAGAAAAAGTCTTATATTTACCGACATGTTTATGATTTCTTTGTGCTTTTCATTCTGTTGTATACAATGAAATTTCCATCTGATATCATTTTTCTATTTCCTGAAGGACTTTAACACTTAGTGGTATTCTGTGAGTGATGAATTCTCTCCTATTTTATGTCTCAAAAAGTATTTGTTTTGCTTTGGTTTTATTTCTGGAAGAGTTTTGCGAGCTAGAGAATTCTAGGTTGACAAGTCCATCTTCCCTCTCTCCCTCCCTCAAATAATGTTGCTTGATTATCTTCTGTCTTGTATTGTTTCTGATAAGAAATCTACTGTCATTATTTGTTGTTCTCTACATAAGAACATAAATCTTTTTTGTGAGGGAGGAAAGGCTGTCTTTAAGGCTGGACTACAATGACACAATCATAGCTCACTGCAGCCTCCAATTCCTGGCCTCAAATGATCCTTCCACCTTAGCCTCTCAAAGACCTGGGATTACTAGCAATGGACAGAAGTTTTGTCAGTGGCTGCTTCTGAAATTTTCTCTTTGTTTTAAGCAATTGTGCTGTTGTGTGGTTTTCTTCATGTTTCTTTTGCTTGCAGTTTGTCAGGCTTCTTAAATCTGAAAGTTTATTGTTTTCATCTAATATGGAGAATTTTTCCTGTTATTTTTTCACATTTGTTCCCACTCCCTCCGCTCCTCTCTAATTTCTGGGATTCTAGTTACAGCTATATCAGACCTTTTTGTGTTGCCCCACAGTTCACTGATACTGTATTCATTTTTCATCTTTTTTCTTCCTGGTTTCATTTTGGATAGTTTCTTTTGCAGTGTCTAATCTGTTATTTATTATAATCCAGTGTATTGTTCATCTTACACATGGAGCTTTTCTTTCTGAAAGCTTAACCTGGGTTTCTTTCTTGGCTTTTTTCAGGAGAGGTGAGGCAGTTAGGATCTTGCTTTGTCACCCAGGCTGGAGTGTAGTCTCATGACCATTGTTTACTGCAGCCTCAAACTCTGGGGCTCAAGAGATCCTCCTACCTCAGCCTTATCCATAGCTAGAACTATAGGTATGTACCACCTCACCTTGTTAATTTTTTTTTTTTTTGTAGAAATAGGGTCTCACTGTGTTGCCCATACTGGTCTCAAACTTCCGGTCTCAAATAGTCCTCCTGCCTTGGCCTCCCAAAGTGCTAGGATTATGAGTATGAGCCACCACACCCGGGCTCTTCCCCTTTTTATTTTAAGAGGCAGGGTCTTTCTATGTCACCCAGGCTGGTCTTGAACTCCCAGGCTCAGGTGATCCTCCTGCCTCAGCCTTGCAGGTAACTGGGACTCCAGGTGTGTGTCCCACCACGTCCTGCAGGGTTTATTGTCTGTTCTCACATATGTTCCTCCCTCTACCTTCCTGAGCATATGGAGTGTATTTATATCACTGCTTTAATGTGTTTGTCTACTAGTTCTGTCATCTATGTCATTTCTCAGCCTGTTTCTATTGATTTATTTTTATCATCCATATGAGTTATATTTTCCTGCTTTTTCTGCTTGTATTTTTGTATTGGAGTTCAGATATTATGAATTTTATATTGTTGGGTGCTAGAGTTTTTTGTATTCCTTTAACTATTTTAGGGCTTTGTTCTGGGATACAGTTAAGTTACTTGGAAACAATTTTATCTTTCTGAAGCTGGGCTTTGGTAACTGGGACGAGTGTATCTTTATTCTAGGGCTAATTATTCCTGAAGCAATACCCTTGTGAGAAACCTACTGGATACCTCATGTATTAGAACTTTCTGCTCTGACAAAGGAACATGGACTATTCCTGACCATTTATGGGTAATGCTTTGTGATTCTAGTGGGTTGTGCCCTGCCCCCCCACCCCAAGTTTCAAGTAGTTTCTTCTAATCCAGCATAGATCAGTACTCAGCTGAAGCTTCAGGGGAACCCTCCAGATTACCCCTATCCTCTTTTCAGTACTCTACCTTAGAAATTCTAGCTGCTCTGGCCTCCCCGAAATGCTGACTGATTTCTCAATTCACAGAGACCATGCGGCTCTGTTTGCTTTCCCCCTCCTGAAGCCTGGAAACTCATCAGGCTCGACTAATTTGCTTCCCTCCCCTGGGCATCGCTGTCCTGTGTTCTTTGTTACCTAATGTCTAAAAACCATTATTTCATACATTTTAGACTGTCTCTAGTTGAAGGCAGGAGGGTAGCCTGGGCCCTGTTTTGCTATCGTGACCAGAAATAGAAGTCTTTAACCATTATTCTGAAAAACTGGTAAATAATCAAGTGTTTTTCCTACCTGTTTAAAAGAGCTCATCCTTAGAATAACATAGTAGTTGAAGAGGGGAAGATTCTCTTTATAGAATTTTTTTTTTTTTTTAGGTAGGGATCAAAATAGGGATGAGAGATTTAGAGTAGAAACAGAATATCACTATTTTGTGAAATCCTCATAAATTAATAGAGCTAGTTAATAATCATGAATTCTATAATAATTGCTACAAAAATAGCACCTGAATTTTATAAATGTACAGGAAATATAGACACAGTGGAACATGTTAAGTAACATCCCAGGAGAACATTTAACAAAATGTAAGCTGCTGATTTTTTGAATGACATAAATGAATTGCTTCTTCAACAAATAAATAAGAAAAAAAAAAAGAGAGAGGGAGGTGGAGAGGGAACCTGTAGTTGAAGGAGATTTATCAGGCAATTGCAGTGTATGGATCTGGAATCAAATGAACTGTAAGAACAAAAACAAAACTGTGGGACTATCCGAGGAATTCAAACAGTACTGGATACTTCGTGACATGGAAGAATTGTTGTTAACTTTGTTAGATGTGGTGAAGATATTATTCTTATTTTTGAAACTTATTTTTCCAGCATTATCAATATATAGCTCCCATGCCTTACAGTTCACCCATTTAAAACTATATAATACATGATGATGTATTAAAAAACATGTACACTTCTGTGATTTTTGGTACATCACAGAATTGTGTAACGATTACCACAGTTGATTTTAAAACATATTTTTACTCCCCAAAGAACCCTATGTTCTTCTGCTCTCACCCCTACATCCTACATCCTGTGTCCTCTATCCCGACTCCCACCAGCTCAGGCAACCACGAATACATTTTCAGTCTTTATAGATCTGCATATAATATTTCACACAAATGGAATGATGTAAGATGTGATCCTTTGTGATTGCCTTCTTTCACTTAGCTTGTTTTTAAGGTTTATCCACATTATAATGTGTATCAGCATTGCATTCACTTTAATTGTGAAATGATATTCTGTTATATAGATACACACTTTTTATTTATTCGTTCATCAGTTGACTGACTTTTAGGCTGGCTATTGTGACTAGCACTGCTGTGAACGTTTGTGTACAGGTTTCTTGTGGACTAAGACTTTCATTTCTCTTATATTTGCCGAGGAGTGGAATTGCTAGGTCATGTGGTAATTCTATGTTTAGCCTTTTGAGGAACTGCCATACCGTTTTCCGAAGCAGCTATGCTATTTTATTTTCTCATTAGTAGGGAATGGGGATTCCAGTATTTCAACATCTGTGTCATTACTTGTTATTATCCATCTTGTTCTTATTGGTGTTAATTTCCTAGGGCTGCTGTAACAAAGTATCGCAAACTAAGAGGCTTACAATAACAGAAATTTATTGTTTCACAGTTCTGGAGGCCAGAAGTCCAAAATCAAGGAATTGGCAGGCTAATGCTCCTTGGAAACGTTTAGCGGGAAGACATACTTCTAACTCGTTATTTGCTGTCAAAACTCAGTGTTTCATGGATTGTGAAAACATCACTTCAGTCTTTGCTGCTGTTGTCACATGGCCAGTCTCCTGTGGGTCTTTATTTTCTTTTCTTTTTTTTTTTTTTTTTTTTTTTTTGAGATGGAGCCTCAAGCTATCCCCCTGGGTAGAGTGCCATGGCATCACAGCTCATAGCAACCTCCAACTCCTGGGCTCAAGCGAGTCTCCTGCCTCCGCCTCCCAAGTAGCT
>CAUYQV010128826.1:0-39938 GCA_963574575.1 Galagoides demidoff | reverse complement strand
TCACAATGGTTATGGTTATACAACAGTAATTAATCAAGTCTCAGTGAGTTTTCCACCATTGTTCATCTACTGAGAACTTGGGGGTTTTGTGAAACTTGGGACTTTTTTTCCTTGTACCTGAAGCTTGTTCTTGGCAACCCTTGGAAGGAGGGGGCCTGGGAACGTGGCTGGGAAGCACGTTCTCAGCCACCCTGGGGGGAGGAGGGACTTGCCTTGTTCCTGGAGTCACTCTGGGGGGAGAAGGGGGGAGAAGGGAAATGGGCTGGAGAGAGCGGGGAACAGGAGTGGGCAGGGGAAAGAGGGCTGGGTTACAACATACTCTGCAGTTAGCAGCCCTGGGCACAGCGTCTACACTAAGTTGACCAGATGCCCACTTTTGGTAGGACAGTCCTGATTTTTAACAATTTGTCCCATGTCCCACAGCAGTTTAAAAAAGTCCCGATTTTTGGAAAGAATGCATGACAAGCTAGTGAACAGTGGGGGATGAAAAGGTTAATGTAACTCCATTTGGGAATGAAGAGGTTAATGTAACTTCATTTGGAAATGATAAGGCTAATGTAAACTCCCTACTCCCCTCCTGGGCAAGGTATCAGAAGGAGACTGGCTACCTCCCTTGCTTCTAGGCAAAGATAATTAGCTCAGAAGGAGCCAAACTGTCTGGAACAAACAAGTAGCCCTCCCCCCCCAAAGTAAGGTGACCAGACGTCTCCCTTTTGGTGGGACAGTCCTGATTTTTAACAATTTGTCCTGTTTCCCTGTGGTGTTTTAAAAAAGCCCCAATTTTTGGAAAGAATGCACGACAAGCTAGGGAACACGAGAACAGGAAGGAAATATATGCTTTTCAGCTGCCATGTGGCTATTTCACCAGGATATGTGTTTTATATTATTTTTATTAATTTTATAATGTTTTTAAACTTTTTCTTTTTAATTTTTTTTTCCTTTTTTTGCAGTTTTTGGCTAGGGCCAGGTTTGAACCCACCACCTCTGGTATATGGGATTGGCGCCCTACTCCTTGAGCCACAGGCACCACCCTAATTTTATAATGTTAAACTTTAATAATAACGAATAATTGTTGAGAACTGATTATGGAAAACTGCTTATCAAAGTTTGTGTTGTTATCAGGCCCCACCCCCCCAATGGTGTCCTGCTTTAACAATGTTAAAATCTGGTCACCTTAGTCTACACTGAGAACAGCAGGCTGGTCCCCACTTGCTCCGGAATTGTGGGCACCAGGAACCCCCATAAGGGGTAGGGCCCTCATGGGGGAGCAAAGCCTTCTCTGAGCTGCGCCCACATACTGTGGGAACTCAGGTGGGCTGGCATTCATGGTGTGGGCATCTTTACTCTTTGTGCGTATGTTTTGGTGTGGCCCAGACTGTAGACCCCACAGGGGGTGATGGTGCCTTCGCCAGCTATGTGCTGAGCTTGTTGCAGCCTGCACGTGACCACAGGGTCCCTGGCCAGTCTGGCCCAGGGACAGCTTGTACCTCCTGTATGGTGACTGAGACTGGTGGAGGTGGAATAGGGTTGTGTGACCTGTACCTCCTGGGTATGGCTGTGCTGGTTCTCTGTGCTTTATGGCATCAGGAGCCATGTAATCTGGATCACATGTGTCTCACAGCAGCTCAGAGAGTCCCTCCATCTTGAGCCTGCCCTCCTGGCCCACTGACACTTGCTCACAGCCTCACATCAGGACAGGTGTACTTAAGTCTCGTACCACCCAGCCAGGACAGAGCGACTTCATCACTCAGAAGGAGTCTCGCAGCCCTCTCCACAGCTACTGCGGCCCCATCAGTGCAGCCATAGGACACACACTTACTCAGCAGTGGCCTTTCAAGATTGATCAGTGCACTGCTTGTCAGAATTGGTCACTGTGGAGCAGTTTGGTTTATCCATTCTCTGCTGATGCATCCTGATCAGATGTGCATCCTATTCCTGCTGTGTGCATCTGCCTGCAAGTCCCTGTGAGGACACACTGATGTTTCCCTCACAGAATACCTGGGCCTGGGGTCACTGAGTAATGGGTGAACACAGCCTCTTTTCCAGGGTGACTGTACCACTTCCGCACCTGACTGCTTGTCCGCACTCATGCTCTCATGGCTATGAGGTGCTGGTTGCTGTGGTGTTGATCCTGGCATGGGATGGGGCTGCTCGTACCTCACTATACTCACTGCCATTTGTATTTCTTACTTGATGATATTCCCATCAAATCTTTTGTTCATTTTTTTCAGTATGTTTTGTTTATTACTGAGTCATAAGAGGTTGTTATGTAGAGTGCTGTGACATCACAGCTCACAGCAACCTCCAACTCCTACGCTTAGGCAATTCTCTTGCCTCAGCCTCCTGGACAGCAGGGACTACAGGCACCACCATAACGCCCAGCTATGTTTTGGTGCAGTTTGGCCAGGGCTGGGTTTGAACCTGCCTCCCTCAGTATATAGGGCCCGCACCCTACCCACTGAGCCATACGCACTGCCCCTCTTTTTTTTTTTTTTTTTTTTTTGAGACAGAGTCAGACTGTCATCCTCAGTAGAGCACTGTGGCATCACAGCTCACAGCAACCTCAAAACTCCTGGGCTTAAGTGATTCTCTTGCCTCAGCCTCCTAAGTAGCTGGGACTACAGGCACCTGCCACAACACCTGGCTATTTTTTTGTTGTAGTTGTCATTGTTTAGCAGGCCCAGGCTGAGATTGAACCCACCAGCCCTGGTGTATGTGCCTGGTGCCCTAACCACTGAGCAACCGGCGCTGAGCCATCTTCTTGTTTCTTAAACAGGGCCTTTTTTAAGACCAAACATTTTAGTCTTGTTATCAATTTTTTCCACACAGTTAGTACCTTCTGTGTCCTGTCCTAAAATTTTTTGTCTAGTCCAGGCTGAATTTTCACAAACCCTTTCTTCAAGAATTTTTATAGTTTTTCTTTTGTTTTTCTCTTTCCTTTTTTTTTTTCAGTTTTTGACTGGGGCTGAGCTTGAACTCGCCACCTCTGGCATATGGGGCTGGCACCCTACTCCTTTGAGCCACAAGTGCCACCAGTTTTTCTGTTTAAGATTTGTGATACTTTTTTTAATTTTATTTTTGATACAGAATCTGACTTTGTTGTCCTTGGTAGAGTGCCCTGGCTTTACAACTGACAGCATCCTCAAACTCCTGATGTCAAGTGCTCCTCCTGCCATGGCCTCCCAGAGTGCTGGGCCTGCAGGTCTGAGCCGCAGGTTTAAAATCACCTCACTTTAGGCCAGATGCAGTTACTCACTCCTGTAATCCCAGAACTCTGGGAGGCTGAGGTGGGTAGATTGCTCTGAGCTCACAGGTTGGAGACCAGCCTGAGCCAGAGCAAGACCTCATCTCTAAAATTAGGTGGCGTTGTAGCAGGAGCCTGTAGTCCCAGCTACTTGGGAGGCTGAGTCAAGAGAATCACTTTAGCCCAAGAGTTAGAGGTTGCTGTGAGCTGTGATGCCATGATACTCTACCAAGGGTGACAAAGTGAGACTCTCTCTTAAAAAAAAAAAAAAAAAACAAAAACAACTCACTTTCTATGTGTGGATTTTTTCTGGACTCTCCACTCTGCCCGCGCGCACCCCCCCCCCTCCGCCATTAACCATGTAGTCTCGGTTACTATCGCTTTGTATTAGGTAATAGAAGTTGTTCAACTTTTCTATTATTCTTTTTCCAAATAATTTTCTACAATGCTTTGCATTTTGATATGAATTTAATAATCAGCTTGTCAATTTCTAAAAAAAAAAAAATTTTTAATAGGGTGGTGCCTGTGGCTCAGTGAGTAGGGTACCAGCCCATATACCCTGATAGGTAGCAGGTTCAAACATGGGGGGAAAAAAAAATTTTTTTTTCTTTTTTTTGAGACGGAGCCTCCCCCTGGGTAGAGTGCCATGGCATCACAGCTCATAGCAACCTCCAACTCCTGGGCTTAAGCAAGTCTCCTGCCTCAGCCTCCCAAGTAGCTGGGACCACAGGCGCCCGCCACAACGCCCGGCCATTTTTTGGTTGCAGCCATCATCGTTGTTTTGGCGGGCCTGGGCTGGGGATTGGAACCCGCCACCTTAGGTGTACATGGCTGGCGCCTTAGCCAATGGAGCCACAGGCGCTGAGCCTCTTTCTTTCTATCCTTCCTTTTTTCTTTTCTCTCTCCTTCCTTCCTTCCTTCCCCTCCTCCCACCCTCCCTCCCTCCTTCCTTTCTTTCTTCTTTTCTTTCTTTCTTTCCTTTCTTTCTTTCATTCCTTCTCTCTCTCTCTCTCTTTCACAGAGTCTCATTCTGTCTGTCACCATGGGTAAAGTGCCATAGCATCATAGCTCACAGCAACCTCAAACTATTGGGCTCAAGCAATCCTCTTACCTCAGCCTCCCAACTAGTTGGGACCACAGGTACCCACCACAACCAACACCTGGCTAGTTTTTCTATTTTTAGCAGAGATTGGGGGGGGTCCACCCACCTTGGCCTCCTAGAGTGCTAGGATTACAGGTGTGAAGCACCGTGCCTGGCTTCTATGTATTTCTTTTCAAAGTTGAGTTGAAGGTACAATTGCTGGTTACATTTTTCTAGACATGCTATGCACATCCATTTTATTTGCATTTTTTACATTTTTTGGGGAATGATTGATTTTACTTCCAACAAGATCTCTTAAAAACATGTATACATTTTTTGACACCCTCTATATGTGTGTTTCTGTGTGTGTATGTTTTTTTTAATAAGATAACTTCTTTTTTTCTTTATTTTTTTGAGACAGAGTCTCAAGCTGTCTCCCTGGGTAGAGTGCCATGGTGTCACAGCAACCTCAAATTCTTGGGCTCAAGCGATCCTCTTGCCTTAGCCTCCCAAGTAGCTGGGACTATAGGCACTTGCCACAATGCCCAGCTACTTTTTAGTTATAGTTATTGTTGTTTGGTGGGCTCAGGGTGAATTCGAACCTGCCAGCTCAGGTACATGTGGCTGGTACGCTACCCACTTGAGGTATAGGCACCAAGCCCATATAAGATGACTTCTTATAAGTAGGCCAGTTTCTTTCCTGGAAGCAGAGCACAGTGACAATGCTTAGGAGGCTCAGAAGGTCCAATTCTAATCTCAAACAGCTGGGAATACGATTTTAGCTCTGTGGCTTACTAGGTATACACCTTGGGCAAATTACTTAATGCATCTAAGCTTTAGCTTCATTGTCTTTAAAATAGGGGATAGTATTATTTATTCTATAGGGCTGTTTATAAAGATTTAAGGAAATACAGTAGTCCCACCTTACCTGTGGTTTTGTTTTCCTTGTTTCAGTTACACGAGGTCAACCACAAATGGCAAATAGGAGGACATAGTGCAGCAAAGTAGTTTGAGAGACAGAGACTTCATACATGTAACTTTTATTACACAGTATCATTATAGTTGATCTATTTTAGTATTACTTACTATTGTCAGTCTCTTCCTGTGCCTAACTGATAAATTAAACTTTATCATGAGCATGTATGGCTAGGATGAAACATTATATATAAGGTTCAGGATACTGTCTATGGTTTCAGGCATCCACTGGGGGTGTTGGAATGCATCCCCTGTGGATAAGGGGGAGACCACCATGTTGAAGCCCTCAGCACACTGAGTGACCCACTGTAGGCAATCATAAATGTTGGAAGGAAGCATAGATGATGGATACGGGGTGCACACATGGTGAGGATTTGTGGGATTAAGTAAGCATTTGTTAAGGCTGGACACAGTGGCTCACGCCTATAACCCTAACACTCTAGGAGGCCAAGGCAGGTGGATTGCTTGAGCTCAGGAGTTCAAGACCATGAGTGAAACCCCCATCTTTACTAAAAAAAATAGAAAAGCTAGCTGGGCATTGTGGCATATACTGTAGTCCCAGCTATTCAGGAGGCTGAGGCTAGAGGATTGCTCAAACCCAGGAGTTTGAGGTTGCCGTGAGCTATGATGCCACAGCATTCTACCCAGGACAACAGCGTGAGAGACTCTGTCTCCAAAAAAAAAAAAAAAAAAAGTAGTAAACATTTGTTCTCCTTTTTGAAAAATGTGCCCATCTGGTGACAAATACAGATAATGAGGCACGTTTAGAGTTATCTCCAAAAATAAAATAAAAATAATTAAAAGTCAGTATGAACATCTCTCTTCGGAGAATTTTCATTTACTTCATAAAGAGAGGTTTCCATAAGAGATGTGTATACTAAATTAAGGACTGACGTTCTTTAGCGTTTAAGGAAAACAAATTATTTTAAATGACTAAGATCTAGTAAGAATAAGATTCATTATGCTTCACGGCTCCTGCTTCAGTGATCCATTGCTTTTACTAGGTGGACTGATTTAGCTTATGTTTTCCACCGTTTTGCAGAAATGTTCTATCTTATGCACGATAACGATTAAAATGCTTTGTGTGTATGGAGCTACTGCTTTGAGGTTTATCAAGAGTTTTTACAGCAAATTTCAATTTCGGTAACTTACAAGTAAAACATCTAGCGGATCAAGAATTTGATAACATACAACAGAGTTCCTTTCTCTTGTCAAAATGCCAGATTGATATTTGGGTTGAAGTTTATTTTGCAAAACAAACATTGTACGTTGGTTAAAAAAATAACTGTTCAGGAGAAATGCAAAGCAGGGTGGTATGGTCTGAAGCACTTCTAACTTTTTTCCCACAATAGTGAGTTAGGCAATAGTCAAAGAACTTCCTTATTTTAACTTTAAAATTTAAAATGACTTCTCTATGTCAATAAGAAAGACTCTTTTTTTTTTTCATCAGGCAGGGAGTTCACTTCATTATTGTTAGGCCACATGGTATTTGGCGTAAAGTAGATCGTTTGCCCAGGTTATTGAAATTATAATACAATATTAAGTCATCCTCTATGGATTAAACTTTTATTCAATATGATGCAAAGTTTTCACACATAATATATGTTGGGTGTATTTGGTTTTGAAAAGTGGGAGGCAGGGGGACTGTCTGAGCTCACGATTCCAGATCCTGAACAAGAGTGAGAGCCCATCTCTAAAAAATATAGTCAGGTGTTATGGCAGGTGCCTGTAGTCCCAGCTACTCTAGGGAGGTGGAGGCAAGAGAATCACTTGAGTCCAAGAGTTTGAGGTTGTTGTGAGCTGTGACACCACGGCACTCTATCGAGGGTGATAAGTGAGACTCTGTCTCAAAGAAAAAAACAGTGGGACAGAGATAGCAGTGGCAAATTTCATTGTTTCAGAAACTGAAGAGAGATATTTGAATTTTAATACAGCTGCATTTTAGGCATTTTGAATAGGTCAAATGGTTGGTTAGATTGGACTATCTCGTTTAAGGAGAGTAGGGAAATTCCATATTGGCTTTTTATTCCATGTTCTGAAAAACAACTATATAGAACACTAAAATATTTGATATCTCTCTGGTGCACTAATGTGGCAGTGAGTCATTCATTCATTCATTCATTCATTTATTCAACAATGATCTGTTAAGTCCTTAAAATATGTGAGGCATTGTGTTAAGCCTCATAGGAAAGGGGAAAAAGCACATAACAGGGGGCTTGTATACACACAATGATAAGCAATAATTAATGGTTGTAGATGAGACCATAAGAGTCCAAGTGCCAACAACGATTGCTATAATAGAATAAGGAAACGTGTGTTTGGGGGGAGAAGTTGGGGAACTAGAGCAGTCAGGGAAGTCTTTGCCCAGGAGAAAGAGCTTGAAAGATGGATTCATAGAGGGGGAGATAAAGGGCGAAAACACTCATGGAAGAGAAGTGATATATGGAACTTCACGGCATCAGTCATGAAGAACACAAAGGTCACAGAGCATAGAGCTTCATAATCACTTACAGAGTGGTCTTAGCCTGTCTTCTGTTGCTTAAAACAGAATACCTGAAACTTGGTATTTATAGAGAAAAAGGACTTTATTTCTTATAGTTGAGGTGGCTGAGAAGTCCAAGGATGAGAGGCACATCTGGTGGGGCCTTCTTGCTTGTGGGGACTCGGCAGAGTTCTGAGACTGTGCAGGCCATCGTAGGGCAAGGGGGATGAGGGTGCCAGCTCAGGTAGCGCTTCCTCTTATACCACCAGTCCCACTCCCGGGATAACTCATTAATTCATTAACCCACTAGGCCATAAATGGGTTAATCCATTGGAGAAAGCAGAGAGACACAGTGACCCAATCACTTTTTCAGGGCCCCACCTCTCAATACTGCCACAGTGGGGATTAAATTTCAACATGAATTTTGGAGGAAACAAATTTGTTTGTTTGTTTTCTTTGTTGTTATTTTAATTAATTTTTTGTTTTTATTTTGAAACAGGGTTTTGCTCTGTTGCCTGTGCTAGGTATATTGGCCTCATCATTGCTTACTGCAGCCTCAAACTCCTGGGCTTAAGAAATCCCCCCACCTCAGCCTTCCATGTAGCTAAGACTACAGGCATGTACCACTACAGCCAGTTAATTTTTCTATTTTTTGCAGAGTTGGAGTGGGTGTCTTGCTATGTTTCCCAGGTTGGTCTGGAACTCTCGGTCTCAAGGGATCCTCCCGCCTCAGCCTCTCAAAATGCTAGGATTAAGGTATGAGCCACCATACCTGGCCTAGAGGGGACAGATTTGAAACCATAGGATCCCGTCCTTTGCTCCCCAAACTCATGTCCTCCTCACATACAAATGCATTCATTCTAATCTCATAGCCCCAAAGGCTTAAGTCATTCCAGCATAAACTCAAAAGTCCAAAGTCTTATCTTTGAAATCAAAACAAGTTATCTATTTCTAAGATAAAATAGCTTGGACAGACATTCTCACTCACAAAGGAAGAGATCAGCCAAAGAAGAGGTAATAGGCTCCCAAGCAAGTTCAGTATTAAATCTTGAAGCTAGAGAATCATCTCCCTTGACTCTGTGTACTAGATTCTGAACACCCTGCAGTGGTAGTTGGGCCCCAAGGCCTCAGGAAGCCCCACTCCTATAGTTTTGTTGAGTACAGCCCATGTGGATGCTTATATGGGTTGGAGTCCCATGCTTAAATCTTCCCCAGGGGGGTGCTGCACGATGCTGGTGACTCCACAGTTCCAGAGACCCCAGGAATGGTCCTGTTCTCATGTCTCCACCAGGTAGTGGCCTGGGGGGGATTCTCTATGGTAGTTCTGTCCCCACATTTTTACTGGGCATTGCTCTAGTGGAGGCTTGCTGTGGTGGCTATGCCTAAGCCTGGGCCCTCAGGTTCTCACCAACATCTTTCGAAATTTGGATGGAGGCTTCCCTGCCTGCACTCCAGCAGAATGAGCCCCATGTAGACATGGCCAAGGCTCATGGCTTGCATCTTCTAGAGGCAGGTTGATCCACATCTGGGGCTGTTTGAGCCATAGCTGGGGCTAGTGAGAAACACTGAGGTAGAATTCAGGGACCAGAGTCCTAAGGGGGCCCAGAGCAGCAAACCTCCTCTCAAAGGAGTAGGGTACAGGCCCCATATGCCAGAGGTGTCAGGTTCAAACTCAAATAGCAAAAGTAGCACCTGGCTATTTTATTGTTGTAGTTGTCGTTGTTTTAGCTGATCTGGGCCAGGTTCAAACCCATCAGCCTCCCTGTCTGTCTCTCCTCACTCCAGCTTTATGGAGATACAGTTGACATGAACTGTGTCTATGTAAGGTGTACAATATGATACTTGATATATATACATCGTGAAATGATTGCTACAATCAAGCTAATTAACACATCTATCACCTCATATTGTTTTTGCTTGTGGTGAGAACACTTAAGATCTACTCTCTTAGAAAGGTTCAAGAACATGATCCAGGGGCTCGGTGCCTGTGGTTCAAGCAGCTAAGGCGCCAGCCACATACACCTGAGCTGGTGGGTTCGAATCCAGCCCAGGCCCGCCAAACAACAATGATGGCTGCAACCAAAAAATAGCCAGGTGTTGTGGCAGGCGCCTGTAGTCCCAGCTACTTGGGAGGCTGAGGCAAGAGAATTGCTTGAGCCCAAGAGTTGGAGGTTGCTGTGAGCTGTGACGCTATGGCACTTTACCCAGGGCGACAGCTTGAGATTCTCTCAAAAAAAAAAAAAAAAAAAGAAGAAGAAAAAAGAAAAAAAAATTAAAAAAAAAAGACAACACAAATACATGTAACCCATTTAAAAATGGGCAAAAGATGTGGAGTGAATAGACTTTCCCCCATAGAATGTGATCGATAAACATATAAAAAGATGTTCAGCAGTGACATTCAAATTAAAACCATGATAAAAACCACCTACTACAATGGCTATCACTTAAACAGTAAAAAAATAAGTGATGGTGAGAATGTGGAGAAATCAGAATCTGGCTATATTGCTGGTATGAATGTAAGATGGAAAAGTTTAGTAGATCCTCAGAAAGTTAAATGAGAGTTAACCTATGGCCCACAAATTCCACTCTTAGGTATACACCCAAGAGAACTGACAACATATTTACCCACAAAACCTTGTGCACAGATGTTCATAGTATGTTATTCAAATAGCCAAAAAGTGGGAACAACCAACCTCATTGTTAATCAACTGATGAATGGATAAACAAATTGCAGTATATTCATACAATGGAATGTTATTGAGCCATAAAAATGAATGAAGTATTGATATATGCTTCACCATGAATGAGCCTTGGAAACATTATGCTAAATAAGCCAGAGGCAAAAGGGCAAATACTGCATGATCCTACTTGTACGACCTGTCTAGAATGGGCAAATTCCCAGAGACAGAAAGTAGATTATGTAGCCGAGGTTGGGGCTTGGGAGACTAAAGAGTTATTGCTTACTGGGAACTGAGTGTCTTGGGTGCTGAAATTGTTCTGGAATTAGATAGCAGTAATAGTCACAAACCTTGTGAAGATACTAAAAAACTACTGCATTGTATGCTTAAAAATTATGAGTTTTATGATGTGATAACCTTTACTCTACAGGTTGGGTCTAAGAAATTCTGCTCTGTTGGCAAAATACATGTGGTTAAAAAGGAAACATGTTTGAAATACCATATATATCTTGACTTGTGAAACTCATACGCCTAGTTATGATCTCACATTGCTCCTATATTTAAGATATAATTGTAAATATACAGCATGATAAGCCCTTCTGAAGCTTATTTTTATTATATGTTTATACTTACTGTGTTTTATAAGTTTCTTCTTAGTGGAATAAAATCTCAACAAAAGACTGCAACTTCCAAAAGGCAATGGAACACACATAAACGTTAAATTCCTAACTTTGGAAACTACTAAATTCTTGAGGGATGGTCACGGATTATAAAATGAATTTATCAAAATATGTAGATGATGATTTAGTGATAAAATAAATCATCATCTATTTATTCTAGGCCTGGAAGCCAAATGATCAGGGTTGCTGGGCTGGCTCTGTTGTCTAACTTCTTTCTACTTCTTTTTAAAATTTTTTTCTGACATAGAGTCTCATTCTGTTGCCTGGGCTAGACTGCCATGGCATCAGCTGAGCTCACAGAAACCTCAGACTGCTGGGTTCAAGCAATCCACCTGCTGCGGTCTCCCAAGTAGCTGGCACTACAGGTGCCTGCCACAATGCCTGGCTAATTTTTCTACTTCTAGTAGAGACACAGTCTCACTTTTGCTCAAGCTGGTCTCAAACTCCTTTTTTTTTTTTTTTAAGACAGAGTCTCACTATGTTGCCCTTGGTAGAGCGTCGTGGCGTCCCAGGTCATAGCAACGTCAAACTCTTGGGCCAAAGTGAGTCTCTTGCCTCAGCTTCCCAAGTAGCTGGAACTACAGGTGCCTGCCACAATGCCCAGATTTTTGTTGTTGTTGTTGCAGTTGTCATTATTGTTTAGCTGGCCTGAGTGCCTGCCTCAGTGTATGTGGCCGGCGCCCTAACCATTATGTGGCTGGTGGCCTAACCACTGGGCTATGAGCACCAAGCCTGGTCTCAAACTCTTGAGCTCAAGGAATCCTCCCACCTTGGCAGCCTCCCAGAGTGCTAGGATTACAGGCGTGAGCCACTACTTTTTTTTTTTTTTTTTTTTGAGACAGAGCCTCAAGTTGTCATGCTGGGTAGAGTGCTATGGCATCACAGCTCACAACCACCTCCAACTCCTGGGCTCAAGCCATTCTCCTGCCTTGACCTCCCAAGTAGCTGGGACTACAGGCACCTGTCACAACGCCTGGCTATTTTTTGGTTGTAGGAAGGCTACATTGTTATTTGGGGGGGCAGGGCTGGATTCAAACCTGCCAGCTCAGGTGTATGTGGCTGGTGCCTTAGCTGCTTGAGTCATAGGCTCCAAGCTGAGCCACTACTTCTTTATCTGGCCTGGGGCCTGCAAACAACGATGACTGCAACAAAAAATAGCCAGGCATGAACTCCATCAAAACATCAACATTTAAAAATTTGGTAGTTATTGGACTGAAAGATCTGAAAAAGATTAAATTGTCCATTCAGCGTTCAGTAAGTCGACCAGTTGACTGATGCTAATAAGACTGACTGTAGTCTGAAACACCACCACCACCTGGTGGCTTCTCTTCAAATAAACAACTTCTTTCAAGATGATAATTTGACTTTTTTTTTTTTTTTTTTGAGACGGAGCCTCAAGTTATCCCCCTGGGTAGAGTGCCATGGCTTCACAGCTCATAGCAACCTCCAACTCCTGGGCTCAAGCGAGTCTCGCCTCCGCCTCCCAAGCAGCTGGGACCACAGGTGCCTGCCACAACGCCCGGCCATTTTTTGGTTGCAGCCATCATTGTTGTTTGGTGGCCCGGGCTGGGAATTCGAACCCGCCACCTTAGGTGTATGTGGCTGGCGCCTTAGCCGATTGAGCCACAGGCGCCGAGCCGCTTTATCTGATTTTTAAAAACCTTAACTTGAACTTTATGAGTCTGTGTTCCTATAAAAGTAGAAACTTTGCTTTAGTCTTAAAAATTAAGAGAAGCAAGGGTTAGATAGAAATGAAATGCAACAATAAAGATTAGCTAAATTTGTCTTGGCTACTTATGGCTGTGCCAGTTATAAATTTGTCTCAACAGTTTAATAAACTATTACGTGCTGAGGACTCTTCTAAATATTTCATGTGTTAGCTCGTTAAATCTTCTTTTTTAACGTCTTGACACTTTTTTTGTTACTGTTAGGGTCTTTCTCTCTTTCTCATAACAGGCTAGAGTATTGAGGTGTCATCAGAGCTCACTGTAACCTCAAACTCCTGGGCTCAAGCGAGCCTCCTCCTCAGTCTCCAGAGTAGCATGACAATAGGTCCGTGTCACTCCATTTGGCTCAACACTGTTTGAAGCCATTTTAATACCTTTGAGTTAATGCCTCTAAAAGTTAGAAATTTGATTGCATTAACGTACACAGTTATGCTATGAGAAATAAAAAAAATGCATTAATGTACACAGTTATGATTTAATAATTTCTAAAAATAAAAAAGTTAGAAATTTTATGAGAGTAGGGATTATTTCATCTACTTCATAGTCTTACCATAATATCTTGAAATCAGTAAGTAGTCACAAAAAATTATTTTGTATGAAATTTAGTTTAGAAGAAGTTTGAAGGGCTACATTCTATCTCAATATTTTGGGATTTTTCTATCAAAATTCTGCAAAAAAAGGTTTTTTATTATTTATTTACTTATTTACTGAGACAGCGTGTACTCTGTTGTCCCAGGTTAGAGACCTGTGACCTTAGCCTAACTCATAGCAGCCTCAAATTCCTGGGTTCAAGCAATCCTCCTGCCTAAGCCTTCTAATTAGTTCACTTTGTTTTTAATGCACTCAGGGAATTAGACCAGATCTTTACCGACAAAGCAAAGTTTTGAAAAATAGTAAGTTCTAAAGGCCAGGCACAGTGGCTTTTGCCCATAATCCCAGCACTTTGGGAGGACAAAGTAGGAAGACTGCATAAGGCCACAAATTTCAGACCAGCCTGACGACAAAGAGACCCTGATTCTATAAAAAAAATTAAAAATTAGCTAGGCAAGGTGGTGCAATAAAAGGAATGTGATTTCACCTTTAAAAAAGAAGAATCTTCTGGGGGAGCCCTGGGCTGTAAAAAGAAGATAAATAAAAACAGAAAAGCCTGTCATCTGGGACAACATGGATGAATTTATGCTAAGAAAAAAAAGCCAGGTACAGAAACACACATACAATTCATGATCTCAGTTATCTTTTTTTTATATTAAATTTATTTTCTGACCTTGTCCTATACCTACATGATGTAATACACACACACACACACACACATATATATATTTGTAGAGACAGAGTCTCACTTTATTGCCCTTGGTAGAGTGTCGTGGCATCACACTGATCATAGCAACTCCAGCTCCTGGGCTTAGGGGATTCTCTTGCCTCAGCCTCCTGAGTAGCTGGGACCATAGGTGCCCACCACAATGCCCAGGTATTTTTTTGTTGCAGTTTGGCAGGGGCTGGGTTTGAATCCGCCACCCTTGGTATATGGGGCTGGTGCCCTACCCACTGAGCCACAGGTGCCACCCATATATTTTATATTTTTTATGATGGGAATCTCACCCAGACTGGAGTGTAGTAGCCCAATTAAAGCTCAATGCGGCCTCAAACTCCATGTGATCCCCAGGCCTCTCCTACCAAAGCGCCAGGATTACAGGCACAAACTACCATGCCAGGACGTCGCTTACATGTAGAATTTAAAAGTCACAGAAGTAGAGAATAGAATGGTGATTGCCAGGGGCTGGGAGTGTGTGTCAGAGATGGAGAAATGTTGGTTAAAGGGTACAAAATTCCAGTTTTTCAGGTTGAATAAGGTCTGTACAACATGGTGATTGCAGATAATATATTGTATCTACTTGAAAACTGCTAAGAGAGATTTTAATTTTTTAATTTTTATTTTTTTGCAGTTTTTGGCCAGGGCTGGGTTTGAACCCACCATTTCCAGTATATGGGGCCAGCATCCTACTCCTTGAGCCACAGGCAGCACCCTAAATGTTCTTCTTCTTTTTAAAAGGTGTTTATGAGCTTTTAATGCTTAAACTGAAAAAATTTCAAGCCGTGTTTTCATAGTTACTGTTCCATGGTCCATCTCTGGCAGGGCAAGAATTTTTTCCTCACCATGGCCACAGGTGGAAGCCCAAATTCCCTCTTGCAAAGTCTTTAGAGTGTAGAGGGGCTCCCCTGTAGTGCTGTGCAGTGACTCCCCAAACCAGAGGCAAGAATGCAAGAAGAGTAAGTAATGAGCAGCCATGTGCCAGGCCTGTGCAAGGCACTCACCAGTGTTATCTTGGTTAATCCTCACACCTACCCCAGGAGTAGGCATACCCTATTTGGGAGAAGGAATCCTGAGGCTAACCAATTGTCCATCATAAAGTTCACAAGTTCATCAAAGCTGGGATGAAAATCCAGGTCTTCTCAGGCCAAGCGCAGTGGCTCACACCTGTAATCCCAGCACTTGGGAGGCCAAGGTGGGTGGATTGCCTGAGCTCACAAGATTGAGACTAGTCTGAGCAAGAGCAAGAGCCTGTCTCAAAACAAACAAACAAACAAAAAACCTGGGCATTGTGGCAGGAGCCTGTAGTTCCAGCTACTTGGGAAGTTTAGGCAAGAGAATCGCTTAAGCCCAAGAGTTTGAGGTTGCTGTGAGCTATAATGCCATAGGTCCATAGCACTCTACTGAGGGCACCAAAGGGAAGACTGTCCCAAAATGAAAAAAAAGAAAATCCAAGTCTTCTGTCTTTCCCATTCCACAGCCCTGAATTCTCTGTGAGGTCCAGTCTTAGCTTCCCATAATTAGTTCCATCTTTTTTTTTTTTTTTGCGGTTTTTGGCCTGGGCTGAGTTTGAACCCGTCACCTCTGGCATATGGAACCGGTGCCTTACTCCTTTGAGCCACAGGCACCGCACTAGTTCCATCTTAATATCATGTCCTATGCTTTGTCCTGACGCTGAGAGAAGGGGTCAGCAGCAAGACGCTGTTCTGTAAGGATGAGTAAGGATCTCCGCAAGGTATTTCCTCTGAAACATCACATATGACCTTAGAAGTCACTTTTTGGGTCACTCTCCACTGAATAGTTTCCCAAGGAAATGATGAGGTAGAACAGTCTGCAAGTGGGACAAAGCCCCCCTTCTGATTCTCTGTGGAGATACCACAAAGGGGCAATGCTCAAAGGGACAGAGACCCCCTTCTGATTCTCTATAGAGATACCACAAAGGGGCAATGCTCAAAGGGTGGTGAAAAAAGCAGAGATCAGGAGGGTGAACTGGAGTAGGGTCAAAAATGCCACGGCAGGTTGGTAGACAGTCAACAGATCAAAGAGCATGTTTCCCAGACACCAGGGAGCCCAAGAGGACCTTTTGGCTCTAGTCCAGGAAGTGTCTTGTCATCTGCTTACCCAAGAATGACCTGGAGGCCTTGAACTTGTCCTACGCCTGGCCCAAGCAGTTCTCATTTTGAAAGCAGGGACAGCAGCCCTAACTCATTCAGTCTCTCCTTGGCCACTGCCTCCCAGCCTGTGGGTTACGCAGAGAGGGGTGCTTTCCCTTTTGCATTAGCCCTGAGAGAGCCTGCCATGCCCGCTGCTCCACCAGTCGCCCCGCTCTCACCACCAGCCGCTCCCCCAGCAGCTGCACCTGCCAGCAAAGGGCCACATCACAGATCTCAAGAAGCTGTTCTGGCTGCTTGGCAGGCAGCTCAGCAGGGGTGAGGTTGAGCATGCTGGGAGTCAGGAAGAGAAGTGGACACAGACTGTGGACAAAGCAGTGATGGAAGATGACCTCGGGCTGTCCACAGAGGTTCTGGGAAAGCCCCAGAGTAAGGCACACTGCTCACTTCTGACTGTGGTCATTCCAGTCCCAGCACCTGTCGGTCATTTAGGGTGCTCTTGGGGAAGGGTCAGCACAGGCCCTCCAAAGCCCAACCAGTCCCAGATCATGCTCATTTCCCCAAAGGGCACCTGGTCCAGCTCCCCATCTTGCTTCTGGTTCCTCGATTTTAACTGTTATTAGCCACTAGTTAACGTAACCACTAGTAAACGTATTTTACTATGCGATGGATGTTAGTTTGTGGCAATTATTTCACAACGAATACATATATAATAAAACATCAAACTTGACAATGTAAAATATGCAATTTTTATTCGTCAATTATACCTCAATAAAGTTGGAAAAATTCTTAAACACAATTAAAAACAAAAAAGGCAGTTCATAAGCTTTCGTTCAATGGATAAAAATCTCTACCATATAGAAAAGCATAATATGCAAAGATATTTGAAAGGAAACCTAAGAAAGCGTTAACAGTGGTTACATGAGGGGAGCACCAGCGCAGTGGGAGCTAGGGATGGAGCGTTTACTTTTCTGTGTATCTTTAGGAAGTTTTAAGATACACACCTTCCACCTTTAAAAAGTTAAAGAGTCCAGGGCACATCCAGGAGGTGTGCTTCCTTCCTCTTCCCAACACATTTCACTGTCAAAACCTACATTACATCCAACCGATGCTCCTGGAAGAAACAAGTCTCTGGTGGCCATGCTCGGGATGAGCCCGTCCACACTGACAACCCTGGCAAGGTGGTTAAGTGCTCAGAAAGCTGGAAGAAAGTGTGTGGTTGTGTATGTATGCTCTAAAGCTGGCCTTGCAGACCACCGCGACAGCAGAAACCTCCAGCTGGTGGCCTCGGGCGTAAGGCTGCCCCGCACGGCCAGCGCGGGGACCATCCCATTATTATTACGTAGTCGTCCTTTTTTTGCTCCGGGGGAGAAGCGTGGCGCCCCGGCGGCCGCTCGGGGACTTCCAGACCTCCCCCGCCGCAATACCGCAGCCTGCGCCGGCGTCCTCCTGGGCCGCCTCCTCAACGTTCGACTCGCATTCCTGGTTGGCAGATTCACCACTTTTTGGTGTCAGAATTTAACATGAACATTCAAATTTATCTATTTCAGAAGCCCGTTCCGTAGAGGAAAAAAAGAAGCAGGAGAGATTTCAAGTTCTTGATTTTTTTTTTTTTCTTTCCCCTGCTGGCGTCCCCAGGGTCTACACCGCGCGCGGAGACTGTGCGTCGAAAGCGGCGACGCGGACGCTCAGGCCGCTGTTGCGGCGCGCAGTCGCGGCGGCCCCTCGGGTCCGCCCCCGCCGGAGTCCGACGTGGAAGTTGCTGGCTGACCTGGTGGCGAGGAAACCGCGTAGCAGCCGCAGCCGGGGCCACGGCGAGCGGAGGTGGCGGCGCCGCGGCTCGGACGGGAATTGCTGCTGAGGCCGAGGCCTGTCTCTGAGGATTCGCGAGGGCGGACAGGCGGTTCATCATGGGTGAGGGATCCGAGAAGGACGCCCGGGCACGCTCGAAGGGGCAGCAGCCGAGGGCTTGGGTGGGGAGGAGGAGAAGCTCCGGCCTGGGAAGCCCGGAGTAGCGGGGTTCTCAGGAGGTGGGTCGCTGAGTACGTAACGCATCTTAGATCTTCACTTGCGGGGATGGACCTGGCCTCGCGCGTCCTCCACCGCCCTGGCTCGTTTCCTCTTCATCCCCGCGGGGTCAGTGGACCGGGGCAGCGCGGGTGCACAGACCCTACCCCAATCCTTTCCCGGATGATGAACTTTTCCTTTTCCCCAGCTCCACTTGGTCTGCACAGTTGGTCTTGCGCAGCTTGGCTACGTGTCAGTGAGGCTTCCCTGGTGAAAGATGAGCTCTGGCCTCATTGTGGAAGCTTGATTTTCTCTCCCAGGGCCCTGGGACTGCGTCAGTTTGAAAAAGCTATAGGATGTTGGTGCTTGTGGTGTTTTATAGCCAACTTGGTATTTGCTTATCTGCTGTATCTTTTCATGTAGATAACAGAATAAGATGCAGAAGGGAGAGGGGAGGATATCTGTAGTCATTGAATGGCGTTTTAATCTCAATCCTTGTCCCTCGGATTGTACTGTCCTCACTCCATTAGAGCCCAAGTGAAGGTGCAGATTCTTTGACTTGTTTACCGTCCTCCAAGTGAAAATGCAAATCCTTGTTTAAAACCGGCCACGGTTTTCTGGGGAATGTACTTTGTGCTCTCAGGTATCATAAGCGGTGCCCTGTCTTCCACATGCCCTTTCCCTTTTGTTCTTCCGTGTGATTTCTACCTGTGTAAGGTAGAAAGGACTTTGTCAAGTCACACCCATTCCTTTTTTTTTGAGATTGTTCACTCTGTCGCCCAACTAGAGTGCTGTGGCCTCAGCGCAAGCTCAGAACCACCTCAAGCTCCTGGGTTCAAGCAGTCCTTCTGCCTTGCCACGGAATAACTGGGAACATGGGCACCCGCCACCAGGCTCCACTAACGTTTTTAGTTTTTAGGGATCAGGCTCTTGCTCAGGCTAGTGTCCAACTCCTGAGCACGAGCGATCTCCCTGCCTCCAGCCTCCAAGGAGTGCTAGGAATTCAGGTGTGAGCCACCACTCCTGGTCAAATCACACCTGTTTTATTTAACATTCCCAAGGTTTTCTAGCCCACCGTGTGTTCATTTTCCAGACTTGAAGCTCTTACTTGTACCATCTCTTTGTCAAACAGTATGGCACTTTTTTGGTTAACTTTTTATATGACTTTCCTTTATCTTTTCTAATGGACTTTTGATGGGAAAAGGACTGGGCCACAAATGGTTTTAAATTACCTTAGGAACTCCTGGACTATTTCATGATGCACTCCATGTAGCTTTTTAATTTTTTAAATGAATTTTCTATCAACAATAGTTTTTGTTATTTCCAGCTTCTAAGTTTCTTCTGCTAGTTACACAGAGAGTGGAGAACTCTGGTTGGAGGTAGTTATGGTGCTACCGCTGTTGTGCAATTGCTTTTCATGTTTGAGGACATATCATCCCACTGGTTCTTTGGTTTTTAGTAGTGAAGGGGTATCCTATTCTCTTGATTAGGAGAGGACATATCATCCCACTGTTCTTCTGATTGGTTCTTTGGTTTTTAGTAGTGAAGGGGTATCCTATTCTCATGATTAGAAAATGAGCTCCTCCAGGACATGTAGCCATATTTCTCTTATAATTTAGTGTGTATATATATATATTTGAGACCAAATCTCACTCTGTTGCCCAGGCTAGAGTGCCATGGGATCAGCCTAGCTCACAGCAACCACAAACTTGTGGGTTCAGCAGTCCTCCTGGCCCAGTCTCCCAAGTAGCTGGGACTATAGGCACCTGCCAGCGCACACAGCTAGTTTTTCTATTTTTGGTGGAGATGGGGTCTCACTTTGCTCAGACTGGTTGCAGACTCTAGGGCTCAAGAGATCCTCCCCCCTTGGCCACCCACAATGCTAGGATTATAGGTGTGAGCCACTGTGCTCAGCGTATTTAGCGTATCTTCTGTGCCTACGTGACACAGTATTTAGGACATAATACCACACTAGCCACTTGTTGGGTGTTGAATGGTATATTTTATTGGGAGGAAAATAGGCACTTGTGCATCCAGGAAAATATAGTATTATTTAATTTGGTACATAGCTTCTAAAGGGCAAAATTAAATGTCTTGTGGACCTAGTTCACAAAGTAATGTGGATTTATTGTTTTTCAGGTGGCTTCTTCTCAAGTATTTTTTCCAGTCTGTTTGGAACTCGGGAAATGAGGATTTTAATTTTGGGATTAGATGGAGCAGGAAAAACCACAATTTTGTACAGATTACAGGTTGGAGAAGTCGTTACTACTATTCCTAGTAAGTGCTATATGATAACTAATCGTAGATTATACTGGTTTCCATCTAGTAAAACACTGTGAATAAATCATGTAATAAAATGATAAGGTCTGTAAACTTCCAGTATGAACATAATATCAGTAATATTTTCTTCGTAAACTGGGAGGCAATTTTGTGTAATTTAAGGATCCCTATCCCAGTACATGGCTCGATTTTGCTGTTTACAAGTTGGCTTAAATTGCTAAATCTTAGTGAAGGGCCAGTATCATAACAAAATTTTACAAAATATTCTCTACATGTTGGCCACCTCTTTGTAAAGTTTTGTAATGAATATATATATATTTTTTTCTGAGACAAGAGTTTTACTGTGTCACCCTTGGTAGAGTGCCATGCATCATAGCACACGGCAACCTCAAACTCTTGGGCTTAAGCGATTCTCTTGCCTCAGTCTCCCAAGTAGTTGGGACTATAGGTGCCTGCTGCAACACCCAGCTAGTTTTTGGTTGTAGTTGTCATTATTGTTTAGCTGGTCCGGGCTGGGTTCAAACCTGCCAGTTCTGGTGTATGTAGCTGGTGCTGTAACCACTGTGCTAGGGGCGCTGAGCCTGTAATGAATATTTTTTAAATTAACGTACATTTAGCTACAATTTCCCATTTTTCTTATGTACGGCAACGTTAGGGACACCCTGTATTTTAACAAAAACAAAAACTAGTTTTCAAATCATAGCTGTAAGTCTTTTTTTACTTTGTTTTTAAGTTTGTAAAATGTTAGTAATTTTTATATCATTCCAAAGTTCTTTGAGCATCCATTCCACAGATGCCTTTCAGTGAAAATAGTAGTACCTAGTCTCAGCCATGTGACGTCAGAGCTCCCCTATGGATAGCAAAGAAAAGGGGTGGGACACCTTCCTTCTGACCCTACAGCTATAACCTTATCACCAGTGAGAGGATAATCTGCTGAAAATCCATGAGATTCCTAGCCCTAAGGCAGGCTATTCTGAAGAAGCCAACTTCCATAAAGCTGTTGATAGCCTCACTGTGTCTATACTAAAGTTCAGAATTTAGATTTTCTTTTTTTTTAGACAGAGTCTCACTATGTTGCCCTTGGTAGAGTGCTGTGGTGTCTCAGCTCATAGCAACTTCAAACTCTTTGGGCTTAAGCAATTCTTTTGCCTCAGCCTCCCAAGTAGCTGGGACTACAGGTGTCTGCCATGATGCCTGACTATTTTTTCGCTGTAGTTGTCACTGCTATTTGGCAGGCCCAGGCTGGGATCGACCCCACCACCTCTGGTGTATGTGGCTGATACCCTAGATGCTTGAGCTACAGGCACCAATTTTCTTGTTTTTAATACTGTTCGTACATTTGCTACCTACCAAAATCCCAGTTTTTATTAATAATTTTTTTTTTTTTTTTTTTTTTTTTTTATGGAAACAGGGTCTTGCTCTTTTGCTCAGAATAGAGTGCAGTGGTATCATCATAGCTCATTGAAACCTCAAATTCCTGGGCTCCAGCAATACTCCTACTTTAGCCTCCCAGTCAGCTGGGACTATAAGCTGGGACCCTTGCATCCCGCTAATTTTTCTATTTTTTTGTAGAGACACTGTCCCTCTTGCTCAGGCTGGTTTTGAACTCCTAACCTCAAGTGGTCCTCTCACCTTGGCCTCCCAAATGGTGTGAGCCACTGCACCTGGCCCCCAAATCCCAGTTTCTAAAATGTATCTATAGCTATAGATGTATTTTATTTCTAAATAAAACTTTATGAACGCTTTTACATGCCAGTACCCTAATATGAGGAGAGTTTAATATGATTTCTATTGAGGTAAGAATTATATACTGTATTTGTAGAGCTTGTGTGGGATTCTTATATAACCTGAAAATGATGCTGATTTTGCTAGTTGATGTTTGTGTATGTGAAAGTGTATAGCATAGCATACTGTCTTGCCTTAAGTAGAATAACTAGTAATGTGATTTAATGATTCATTGCTAGAACTCAATTAGAATGGATACTTTGAAGGTAAAATGCATTGATCTAAACATACTACTGTTTTGATTTCTCTTCTAGCCATCGGATTTAATGTAGAAACGGTGACATATAAAAATCTTAAATTCCAAGTATGGGACTTAGGAGGACAGACAAGTATCAGGTATGGTCCAAAGACTAGGTTATTTTGTGATATAGAACATTTATTTAACAGTAAACCAAAATATATGTTCTACTGTAATTTAAATGGGAACCATCTAATTTAAAATGAGGTAAAAACTTTTTTTAATCTTATTTAAAAAATTTACTTTTTATATTTTTTTTATCCCACTCCATGTTTGAATAGAAAAAATGAGGTAAGATTTAAAAATAGGCTAGGTGTGATGGCTCACACTTGTATTCTGAGAGCATTTTGGGTGGCTGCGGCAGGAGGATTACTTCATGACCATGAGTTTGATCAGTCTGGGCAACATAGCAAGTACCATCTCTATAAAAAATAAAAAGAATTAGCTGGGCATGGTAGCACATGTCTGGGGGCCCAGCTACTCAGAAGGCAGAGGTGGGAGGACTACTTGAACCCAGGAGTTCAAGGCTACAGTGAGCCCTGATTGGGCTGCTGCGTTCTAGCCTAGATGAGAAAGCAAGACCCACCCTGTCACTAAAAAGAGAAGGTTGGCACTATTTCCTCAGAGCATCCATTCAGTCTAAGAAAGCCAGTTTTTTAGATATCACGGGAAAATCTTCATGCAAATCTCAAAACCTTATTACTTTAGCAGATCTCAAGTAAAAAGGGCCTTCCATTTAGTTTTTCTTAGCCCCTCCTCCGTGAGACAGATTATTTTGGAATTCATTCACATTTCTTGCAGGCGCACCAGTTAAGTCTAATAATAAACATAGATACTTTGTGCAGTTCAGGTCTCTTGCCAAGCATTTTGTGCTTGACATGGTAACTGAATGTTTGTTGATTACAGACATTCTCATAAAAGATCAGTAGTGCATTCTCCAGACATTCCGCCTGCATTCTTTTAATTCTTTGCATTTCTTCAGTCACTTTTGAACTCAAAAGAAATAATTATAAATAAACTATTTCTGTTTCTTGATGACTTCAGTGATTAATTTAATGGCTGTTTTATAAAATCACATTAAAATTTTTCTTTTTTGGAGACAGAGTCTCACTTTGTCATCCTGGATAGAGTCGCATGGCGTCAAACTCTTGGGCTCAAGTGATCCTCTGTCTCAGCCTCTCAGTAGCCGGGACTACAGCGCCTGCCACAACACCTGGCTGTTTATTTAGAGATGGGTTATCACTCTTGGTCAGGCTGGTTTTGAAGTCTACCCACATCTGCCCCCCACAGTGCTGGGATTACAGGTGTGAGCCACAACTCTTGGCCTTACATTAAAATTTTTAAAAATCTCTTCCTCTTAAGGAGTTCCTAGTTGAGAAGTTACAAGGTGTCACAGTTGGGTCTGCATGTAACTTTTTTATCAGTACAGCTAGTGATTGTAGTGATTACAAATATATTTTCTCAGCCTAAAGTCTGAACTCATTTTGAAACTCCTGGTCTTATGATTTAATGTTTATCACCATGCCTTAAATTGCATGCTATTTTCAATTGCACACGAACTTTATGGACACTCCAGAAACAGTGAATCATTAAGGCATCAATTCTAAGAGGAGTAGGGCAGGATTGGCATGTAATCCTTCCACCCACTCTGATTATTGCCTGGAGTTCTAGCATGTAAATTGACATGTCAATTTCTTCTTCTCTCAAATAATAATGTATTCTCCCCTTTAAACTTTCTCTAGGCCATACTGGAGATGTTATTATTCAAATACAGATGCAGTTATTTATGTAGTTGACAGTTGTGATCGAGACCGAATTGGCATTTCCAAATCAGAGTTAGTTGCCATGTTGGAGGTAAGAAACACTAACATTTTAAAATGTGGAGAAATCATTTACATTTGCTGGCTGTTTCCAGTATATACTACCCTTGATCTTAGCCAAAAGGCCGAGAAGCGATGTTTCCAGTATATACTACACATGCACGAATAATTAAAAAGAATGTGAAGATTATTTTTTCCCTTCATCCCTTTAATAGCATTTTTTTTTTTGAGACAGTCTCACTTTGTCGCCCTTGGTAGAGTGCTGTGGCATCACAGCTCACAGCAACCTCCAAACCCTGGGCTTAGGCTCTTCTCTTGCCTCAGCCTCCCAAGTAGCTGGGATCGCAGGCGCCTGCCACAATGCCTGGCTATTTTTTGTTGCACTTTGGCTGGAGCTGGGTTTGAATCCACCACCCTTGGTATGTGGGGCCAGCGCCCTACCCACTGAGCTACAGGCACCATCCCTTTAATATCATTTTTTTTAAAATGTGGATTATGTCTTTTTCCTAGGAAGTGGAGAGAGGTTGGAGACCAAAAAAAAGGCAACCTTATAACTTCCATTAAGAGCTAGGTTTTTTGATTTCCAGGAGCTTCAGAGCTCCCTTAAACTAAAGCAACTATTCTAAGTCATTTCTATAACTTTTTAAAAATGCTTTTTTATTTTTAGCTATTTTAAAATTCAGAAGAATTCGTATTTTTGGGTTGCTGGCACAATTTTGGCTCCAGCTTTATCATTCTTTACCCTTCCCTGTATGTATAGCTCTTGAATCATATATATGGGTCATTACAAAAGTTTTGAGATGCACATAAATTGAGAAATGTAAGCACTGCCTGGACAGATACAGTGAAGCCCTCCCGGCAACACTGATAAGCTGAGCAAGTTGAAACTTGGCACCAGTGAATCAGAAAGGATGTTGTCAACTGTGTTTCTTTGAATGAAATAATACACTGTAACGTAGTCTGTCTCAAAACTTTCATAGTCACCCATGTAGACCTTTCTGTTCTACAAATATAACAAACTTGCACACCTGGTTTAGGGCCTTTTGCACTTGCTAATCCTTCTTGGAATGTTCTTCCCTAACATCTTTGCATGGATATATATACATATATGTGTATATATACATATTTTTTTTTGCAGTTTTTGGCCAGGGCTGGGTTTGAACCCGCCACCTCTGGCATATGGGGCCAGCACCCTACTCCTAGACAGTCTCAGTTTGTCACCCTTGGTAGAATGCCATAGCGTCACAGCTCACAGCAACCTCCAGCTCTTGGGCTTAGGTGATTCTCTTGCCTCAGCCTCCCAAGTAGCTGGAATTACAGGCACGCACCACAATGCCTGGCTATTTTTTGTTGCAGTTTGGCTGGTGCTGGGTTTGAACCCGCCACCCTTGGTATATGGGGCCAGTGCCCTACTCACTGAGTGAGCCACAGGCTCTGCCCAGCATGGCTATATTTTTGATATGTTTCTTCTCATGTGTCTCCCCAGAGAGGAGGCTCAGTTATTTTCTGACACCTTACCCTATTTTATTCTTGTTTACCACTCACCATAGCTTTACATTATTTTTAAGTATATTTGTTTACTTATGTATGTCTCTCCCCCTAAAATGTAAGTTTCTCAAGTTTACCCCAATATCCCTGATAGGAGGAACAATGACTAGCACTTTTTTTTTGAGATGGAGCCTCAAGTTATCCCCCTGGGTAGAGTGCCATGGCATCACAGCTTATAGCAACCTCCAACTCCTAGGCTCAAGCGAGTCTCCTGCCTCAGCCTCCCAAGTAGCTGGGACCACAGGCGCCCGCCACAACGCCCGGCCATTTTTTGTCTGGCGGGCCTGGGCTGGGGATTGGAACCCTCCACCTTAGGTGTATGTGGCTGGTGCCTTAGCCAATTGAGCCACAGGTGCCAAGCCTTTTATGGTGTATTTTATCTTTGCATTCAAAAAAGATATTCTCTCTTACAGCCAACCTTATCATTTCGTATTTTTTTTTAAGCATTGTCTGCTTTATTTTACTACATTAAGTTAAGCAATAAGGCAAAACAGTAACCTGTCATTCATAAAGATCAAGGAGTGCCTCTCATTCCCAAAATGGACCAAAAAGGATATTTCTTCACAAATACGCTTGACATTTAGCATATTATGCCTATAAGCACTTTAAACAAAAAGAAAACATTAGTGGGTGAATCAAATCACAAATCCAAATTAACTTAAGCCTTAAGTTTCCAAAATTGTACTTTCGAGTGCTAACAGCATCTAACTCTCTATGATCAATCATCTATTCGTTGTAGTAACTAGTTGTTCACATTTTTTTCCTGACTGTTTAGATGGTAAGCATATGGTGTTTTGAAAAGTCTATGGATTTCAAGATAAAATACCATTTGTATGAATTTGTGATGATAAAACTTTTTGTGCCTTCAGTTCTTTATTTGTAAATGGGTAAAAAAAATTTTTTTTTCTTTGTTTAAATACTATAACTTAGATGAGATTTAATATCAGAGTTTTTTATAGTTCAATCTATTTAAACAACACCTGTTTACATTATATAAACTCCTCAGAATATTTATAAATATCAGCCACTTTCTCTATGTATGATACATGTCATAGGTGTTGTTAAGCAAAAGAGTAAAATTGCATTTCCTTTCCATTCTGTTTCAATAAAAATAGAGAACAATATTTATTCCATATGACTATTCTGGTTCCTTTTAGCACAATATCTGGTGAAGAACAGACACTTAGTAATTGCTGAGATATAAATCAAAAAGGTTTTCACAACAAAAGTAACAAATTCAATTGACTTTTTAAATCATTTATTCCAAAATAACTTTTCTTTTCTAAAATCATTTTTAAAGAATCCTGTTCATAGCTCTAAGGCCAGATAACAATCATTAGCATTTATTGACCTTTTGCAGTAGTAATTTAATCTTTTGGGGAATAAAGTTGATTAATCACAGCTTGACATATTGAAATTTGGCATAATTCTTTCCCAAAAGTGCTTATAGGGCAGCAAGTTCTAGGGCATTCAGTGTAATAACTAAGGCTTACATTACAAATAAAATATGCTCAGAAAAGTTTGCTGAAATTTGAGGTCATCAATTTTGGTAAAGTCATTCAAACCTAGAATGGTTTTACAAGAGGTGAGTGAATTGATCACATGTATTAATCTTACTTACCACTCTCCAAGAATTAAAAAAAAATTGTGTACTAAGAAATTAGATAAAATAAAAAAGTAAATATGTAATACAGATAAGAATTGAAGGGACTCTGTGAGTGAATAAGACTGAGGATTATCTCATTCACAAACATTCATCTTCATCTCCTAATAGGAAGAGTCTATTTTTTGTCAAAAAATGTATTTTTAAGATCTCAACTAGAGAATTGTATAAGATTTTATCAACAACATATACTCACAGAAAGCTTAAATTTAGAACTGAGACAAATGGGAGAAAGGCACAGAACTGGACATTTATTTTCCAGAGTGTACCAGGGTGTTGATATTCTTATAAATTTCCAGGTAAGCAAAAAACTTCATGCTTATAGCAGATAAGCTTTCTTAGTTTACTTATGTTTCTGTAACAAAGTACCTGAGATGGGGTCATGAACAAACAAGTGAAATTTGTGTCTTATACTTTTGGAAGCTGGGAAGTTTAAGAGCAATGTTCTGTTGTTCGTTGTTTTGTGAGGATATTTCTGCTGCATCCTGACATGACAGAAGTGGTAAGAACTGTGTCCTCACATGAAAGAAAGGCAAAAAGGGTCTGGTTAGTTCCCTCTAGGCCTTTTATAAGGTTGCCAATCCCACCTCTGAGGTCTCCAACCTTATGACGTGATCACCTTCAAACCAAAGCATAAAGCGTGGATCTGGAAAAAGTATTTCTATAAGAAATCTCCATAATATTTTCATGGTTTTTATTCTTTCCTCCTCGATCCTGTTTTATGATATTTCTAAGCCTGTTATGGATATACTGAATGTCTTCTTCACTGATACAATTTCTTCCTTTGCTATTTCTAATGTTCCTTTGTTTCTGTATACTTTCATACTTGGCTATGCACCATGAAAATTAAGTGGGATGAATGCTATGTATGTTATTATTCAAAATAAAGTTTCTTTCATTTTAAAAAAAGAAATCTCCAAATTTGGCTGAATAATTATGGGTAATACAAATTGTGATTTAAGAAACATCTTCTAAGGATGACCATGTTGGGACTGTGGCGTTAGAAGTTTGAACCAACCTGGAGTAATTTTTTTAACCACTCACATCATTCAGTAAGCTACCTAACACTGTCAGATAAATCTCCCATTTCTATGCTAGAGGAAGGAAATTTTTCTTTAATCTGCATTCTGTATCAAAGAACAATTATATTAGGAATTTCTTTAACCAACCACATTTAGCACTATGGGAGTTTGGATTTTCTCCTCTGGATAGGTAGGTTGAAAACGATCCAAGTTTGCATTATGGATAGAATATTACCTATGCACATTACACAGAGACCAAACAATTACGTTATTATTTCTACTCCCTAAAATGAAGACCCTAGGGAAGGCAAGGCTTTTGTAGATATGACAACTGCTATGATGAAACCTTATAGTGAAAATAAAGCTCATCTGGAAGGTTATTAAGTTCTAGTTCATTTTCAGTAGCTCATTTTACTCAGTCACTTATCTAAAAGTTGGCTGGGAAAGAGTCTGACTTCATGAAGGCAAGAAGGACATTGGGATGGAATTGAATAACAGTGAATATCACAGCCCTCTGGAAGCCTCTGTGCCTGCCTTGTCAGCATAAGAAGGTTTTCTGTCTTTGCTTCTGGATTCTTTGCTTCAACGTTGTCCCTGATTATCTTATAATGGTCTCACTTAAGGTCAAGGTTTTCCCTGACATTCACAAGTTTTCACTATTTATAACCTGAAAAAGAAAAAGTTTTACATACATAGTGAATAACACAATATCTGTCTTTTTTTCAGAAGCAAAAATATATCTATGGCAATAGACAGGAAAATAGTTTAAATAGAACATAATATTGTGTTGAACTTAACTATAGGATTAAAAGTTTAAGAAAAATTAACAAAGATTGTGAAATATGTATCAGAGTTTTTTACCAGTATGAAGAGTTTTGTCTCTTTACTTGGATAGTAGATTAGAACAAAAAAGTCAAACTTAATCTATGATTATTGAAATTGTTATGGCTGGAATTCCTTCTGCGTGATAAAGGGGAAGGAACTACAAAACTTAAAAAGAGATAAATATGAAAGATAATTTATTATATGTGACTTTCAAAAACAATTATGTACCTAGTAAGCCAATGAATTGTTTATTTTACAATGACATTGAGAAATACATCATAGTATTATCACTGAAAACACTGCAATGGTTATTCCCTACAGGACAGGAATAAATATGTGAGGTGCTTGAAATTATCTAATTAATTCCAGTGCAGATGATGAGACCCCAGAGTGTAAGAAGGAAAGAAACATCACCAAACATCTGTAGGTGACATAATTACCTAAGGTATACATAATTACCATGGTAGACGGTACGATTATAATTAGGATGTGTGGTATACTAAGCTATTGGTGGAAATAATTTTTCCCCTGGACAGAAAGAGATGACCAGCCATCTAAGGTATGAAAAAGAGAATATAGAGTCCTGCCCTTTTATCCAAGTCTCAGACTTATTAAGTTGACAGTGGCAGCGTCTGTTGAAAGAAGGAAGAAAAATCAAGGAACTTAAGATTTAAGGAAATATCCTGTGTGAGTAAAACATCTTAATTATATATCATAATTCCACCTAATTCCGTATTAACAATCCATCTGAAGAAACATTTGGCCATTTACCACTGTCCGTATTTATTAAGGAAGAAACATTTGCAGTTATTTTATTCATCGCTAGACACTTTTTCTGAGCTATCAGTCGTCCCTGGTGATCCAGAGTGAACACTGTGGCCTTGGAACTCTTTCTCTCTCACAGGAGATTTTCTCTATCAACCCAACCAATGAAAACTTTCTCAGATCTTGATATATTATTCAAATACATATATTTAGCAGTTAACAGAAACACCACCTTATTCTCCTGACCTTAAAAATAAAAGTTTTTATCTTGGAATGAGATAAGTTGGACCTCCAAAACTAAACTTACTTAACAAAATAGAATCACAAGATTCCCGAATAAGTTGCAAAAAATAAGTGCTACTACTAAACTTTTGAAAAGTAGACAGTATATTCACACTTAGCTAAACTGGTTGGTCTTTACAGATGTGTCTTGAAAAATTATAGTGGAGAAAATTAATGCATCCCCAGGTATAAAGCTATCCATCTGTTAAAGGCTTTTACTCCATTCTTTAAGAGAAAACACCAGATGCAATTTGATTAACTCTATCAGGAAACAGCGGTATACCCTCATTTTCCCACTTCTGTGTTCCATCAACCCTCCTATTAAAAGTTCTAATGAATCCATAGGGACATTGATCATTGCACTACCATGTAACATAGCATATTGGGGTTGATGACATTTACGATGTAGAAAGAAGTAGGTGCCCTGCATGAGTTGGTGGGCCTTACACATTCTGAGGGCTGAGAGATAAACCTCATGAAAATTCAGGAGATTTTTTTCCTAAGTGAAGTTTTTAGGAATCACTGTGTGGGTGTGCATGTGTGTGAGTATGTCTCCCGTGTTCCTCCTAAAGTAAAAAAAAAAATATATGTATGTATATATATATAGTTATAGTTACATTCTCCCCTTATTACTAAAAGAAGCACAGTAATTATTGGAATTTTTCAAATTCATATACAAAATATGCTATTTAATTGTATCGTTCAGACCCATTTTACTAAGTTGGAAGATTTCTAGCTTATATAAGAACCCAAAGCAAGAAGATATTCTTCAACTTGCCTAGAATTCATTTTCAAAAGTTCAGTCACTAGTACCCAGGACCCAGTGGACCAAGTCAGAAGATAGGCAATGAACATCACAAGTAATGGTTAGGCTGCAAAGCAAACAAACAAAATTCTGCTAATTCAAACTGCATCTTCAATACTCTGTATTTGTTTTGGAAATACGTTGAAAATTTATTATCGTGATAATAAAAATGTGAATATAGACAAAATAGAAAAACGAAACATAATATGAATGAGTGTAAACCACCTAGTTTTAAAGGAATAAATATTAATAATATTGGAGAAATAAAAAGTTTTGCCCAATACTTTTTATCCAGAATATAATGGATAAAAATACTCTAGCTATTACTTACTTAGAGGATGATATGGAATGTGTACTCCCTATTTACAGATTGATTGGGAATCCTTGTTGTACTTAACGTTTGTCAACCACTTTTGGGGGTCTTACTTGCTAGAGGAGGTCCCCTATCCTCACTCCATCTCTGTATTTAGGTCAGCCCAACTACATGCACAGAACATTTTTCCCACTGTGCTGCTGGGAGAGGTAGAGGATCTCTGCTGTCTTGACAGACAATCTGAAGATATGTTTCACACTATAGGTAGATAGTGATGAATCATAAATTATGTCACACAGCAAGCAGCAACCATTTCCACGTGAAGACAGGAAAATTTATTGTTATAAGTCCTGGGAAGAGGTGATAAAAAATGTTGACTTAGGCAAAGACTAGACATTTAGCAAGTATGAACACTGAACTACCAATCTCCTGTGCTCGGAATCATAACCTTTCATGGAGCTTTCCTTGGCCAGATTGCTCAACATCTCTTTCAGCATAGCTTTTCTCTTAGAGCTTTCTTTCATTTTGCAATTTTACAGTATTGCAGTCACCCTCATTCCAAGGCTACCAAATAAATCTTTTTCACTTTTTTTTTTTTAAGAGACAGTCTCATTTTCTCTCCCTCGGTAGAGTGCCTTGGCGTCACAGCTCACAGCAACCTCCAGCTCTCGGGCTTAGGTGAGTCTCTTGCCTCAGCCTCCTGAGTAGTTGGGACTACAGGTGCCCACCCCAACATCGGGCTATGTTTTGTTGCAGTTTGGCCAGGGCTGGGGCTGGGTTCAAAAACTCCACCCTCAGTATGTGGAGCCGGTGCCCCACTCACTGAGCCACAGGCACTGCCCATGTTTTTCACTTGTTTTATGTGTACATTAATTTGTGTTGGCAAATGTAGTTCAAACAGAATGCATTGCCCAATTTACCTATACATCATATCATTAAAGAAAGATGATTCTGCCCTAAATAGAGATAAGGAAGTTTCATTCTTCATAAAGAAAATTAGTCAATAATCAATCTCTGGAGACAAGGTAAGGAGGATACTTCTTAACATCCAAGGAGTATGTTTCTTTCTGTCAGAAACACAGAAATAATACCTTCAAATGCATTAAGGTTAAAATAAAAATTAAGTTTTCCAAATAAAACTGAATATGTACATTCTACTGTATAGTTAGATGTGAGGGTAAACCATTCTTATTTATTTATTTATTTTTTTAGACAGATTCTCACTCTTTTGTGCCAGGCTATAGTGCCCTGGTGTTAGTCTACTTCACAGCAACCTCAAACTCCTGGGCTCAAGTAATCCTCCTGCTTCAACCTCCCAAGTAGGTAGAACTACAGGAGCCTTAACAACACCCAGAAAAATTTTTCTGTATTTAGGGGAGATAGGGTCTCCCTCTTACCCAAGCTTGTCTTGAACTCCTGAACTCAAGGAATCCTCCTGCCTCAGTCTTTTCAAGTGCTAAGAGGTGCATGAGCCACTGTGCCCCCAGAAAACATTTGTTTAAGAATAAAAGAGACAGATTTTTCTGATATAACCTGGTAGTAATTTGAGAAGGTTGTTGCAAATTAAAATTATCTGTGCAAGTAATGCATTATTTACAGGAACTGAAATCCTGTTTTTGACCTTTTAAGGAATAGATGAAATGATATGGGAGATAGTGGCGAGAGAGTTTCTTCAGATAGGTCCTGTGGTGTTCACTAGGGGGATTGGTCAATAGACGAATGCCAAGCAGTTTAGTTATTGAGGAGAGCAGAATATAACAACTGGAAAAAGAATTATATAAACCATGCAACACATAGATGAAATAGGCTATCATAAGAAAAATGATTACAAATGGATGAGGATGATTGTTAAAGCTTCTCAAATTGTGCAAAATAAGAGAGGATGTTAAAGTGGTAAAACGTTTTATATAGAAGACATATACGAACCATATTTCAATAGTAAAAAAATTGAAATAAATATTGTTTTAGTTTTTATATAAAACAAGACAAAACTGAGCAAAGAACAAGACTATGAAGGCACCACTCTGCTTTAAATTAGGTAAACATGTCAGGTTGTCCAAAATATCTGTGTGGATGCCTGTGTATTTGTATCTGTGCCAAACACGGATGAGGGAGGGAGGGAGAGAGAAGGAGAGAGAAGAGACACAGATTGTTGTAATATACTGACTGATATATTTGTTCAGACGTTAGCTATATCAACTGATTGTGAGATTTTTAGTGTAGTTTTTAGGCAATCACATTTGGAAGTAGATTATTTTCCCATCATTTGAGGATCCATTGTATTTTGATTTTTAATAGGTAAGATTAGCTTGTATAATTTAATTTCAGACAAAGTAATAAATCTTATTGGGCAGAGCTACTAATTAGTCATTAATTTGAACAGCTCATGTATGCGATGCCCATGAGGGGATGATGGACAGGCCTTCAAGACCCATAATTTGTGGTAGTATGTGAAAATGTCTTTATTTGATAATGTCTTTATTTTTCTTTATGATGACTGTAATGTCACTTTAAAATTATTTAAATGTAGCCTTTAAAAAATGCTCTTTACATTTCTGAGGCAATGCTCCCTTCATGACATTTGTGTTTGAGCATTGCTAATAAGAATCTCTTCCATTACTGACTTTGGTGAATTTAATGAAATAGTTATAACATTTTAATACATGCATCTTTATCACTTTTCTAATCTCTAAATCACTTCTATATACTTGTAATCAATTTTTACCATTTATTATTAATGAGTTTCCATAAGGTTTTAGATAATCATCTAAATCACATCTTGCTTTATACATAACAATTTTATTTTCATTAAAATTAGGAACTAAGCATTAAACTCTCCTTTTTTCTTCCCTTCCCATACCTTCCCATAGAAAGAAAAATGACTACGACAATTGAAAATCCTATTGAACATAAATACTCCAAAGAGGACATCCACTGTGGATAAGAACTAAAGACCCAGTTAGATACATTAATTTGATCAGTTGATGGCAACCAACTACTGTTGTTGGCTATCCTAGAGTTAACACACAAAGGCACAAAGAATGAAGTCACTGTGGTAGCAGGGGCAGGTATGTGGTGTCCTAATATAATGAACTTCCATATATTGAACCTGATGAAGTTATTACCATTTTCAATATTCAAACTGTCAGCAACAGAAAGAAACAGTGAGCCTCCAACTGTTGAGGATGGTGTCTGGATACCTGGTGAGAAATTGACTATATACTAGAAGGTGAAGCCATTCAGTTTTAAAAGGTACAGACACGTACTGCAACTAGTACTGGTTCTTTCCTGCATTCAGACAGAATTACTCCTCAGAAACTTAGAGAATATTTTTTTTTTCTTGCACAGAATTTCACATAACATGTCAGGTGAACTGGCACACTTTATCCAGCAAATATGCATAAGTGCACCCATGACCATTCTATCTACTGAGTGTCCCAGGACCATAATACCCAAAATCTAGAAGACTGCAAGAGCAATGGAATAGCCAGTTACAGGCCTAGCAAAAACACCATCTTGATAGTGGTATTTTTTTAAATTAAATCATAGCTGTGTGCAACAATGCAATCATTTGATGTTGGTATTTTACAACAGTAGGATGGCATTCTGCAGGATCTGTCAAAGACATTCATATGGTGATGTGTCCCAATAGGACAAATTTACATCTCAGAATCCAAGAGCTGGAAGCAGAGATAATGTCACTTAACATCATCCTATGAGGCCTCTTGGGATCAAATTGGTGAAAATTACAATAAGGAGGTAGGATTGGGCATAGGAGGACTGAGCTATGTTACACCTGACAGCTTTGGCTGCCTCACTGAAATTATCCTTTAGGAGTTTTCCTGTTTGTGCAGCAGAGAACAGTAGACAGACTAGGGAAGGAGGCGTGCTCCTGGTGAGAAAATTCATTGACTTGTTTGTGATATTTGAGCTTCATGTCCCTGGAACTTTTGCTTTTGTGGGGTTTGAGTTTTTGGATCCCAAAGGGGAAACATTTGCCTCATTTACATTGTGAAACATGTAGCAGCACCCTTGTTTAATAAAAAGTACTACTGATGGTCTTCAGGCAAAGCAAGAACTTTGTGTCAGAAATCTAGCAGGCAGGAAGATGTTTCCTAACATCATCTTGTTAGGAAAAATTGCACCTGATTATTGGGAGGAGGGAGGGAAGTAAGAAGGAATGTATTTGGCATTCAAGTGGGTCATTATGGGCTCAGTGCCTGTAGCTCAAAAGCTAGGGCACCAGCCACATACAGCAGAGCTGGTGTGTTTAAAAGTGGCCTGGGCCTGCTAAACAACAATGACAACTAAAACAAAAAAAGAGCTGGGCAGTATGATGGGGCCCTGTTGTCCCAGCTACTTGAGAATCTGAGGCAAGAGAATCACTTAAGCCCAAGAGTTTGAGGTGCTATGCTCTGTGATGCCACAGTACTCTACCGAGGGCAACATAATGAGACTATCTTAAAAAAAAAAAAAAAAACAAGTGGGTCATTATGGTGCCTTTCAACACTGCTTTTGCTTTTGATGTTTAATGGATAATTCCAGTTACCCTGACATAAGAAGATCGTGTGAGTGATGGCTCAAGTTTCTCAGAGATGAATGAAGTCTAGGCTATGCCATCAGCAAGCCACCAGGGTCATCATAAGTTCTGTCTGAGCGTAAGATGACTCTCAAAGAGATATTAAAGCAAACCATGAGTGTCTGGTAGGCCTAAGATTAGTGGCAATGGCAGGGACTCTAGCTGAGCACCTAATCTGCCTCCTTTCAGTTTAATACAAGTAGTAGTCCATCAGAGTGCTGAAGAAAATGTTTCTGGAATCTATATAAAAAATGTATCTGAACAGTCCAAGACTGGATTGTGGCATCAGCTTTGATGCACTATGACTCTGGTTACAGATATTGCTGCCAGAGAATTGCTTTTAGCTGTCATTCCCCTTTTGGACTCCCTGATGAAAAACTACATTACTGAGGGTTATACCTCTTCCCTTGGGCATCTTGTATTCAATGACTAATAAATGTAGATTAATCCCCTTGTCCCAAATTGGAACAACTCGGAAAGGAGCTCCGACTGGGTCAGTTACATTATTGCTGATAATGCACATGTACAAAGTGCAGTAAACACAATGCTAACCAGTTTGTTGTACATATTTCAAATTGTATATAAAACCAGCACATCGTACCCATAAATGCATTATTGTACACAGCTAAGATTTAAGAAAAAAAAAATCTAGTAAGCCTCTTGGGTGCTAACTGCCCTCCCAACCTCTGCTCTCTTAGCATTCCAACTTAATAAAGTGCTTACAATAAATTCATGTGCTCAGAGATGTTCTAAATATTATGTATGTACAATATATGCATAAATATACATGTAAATTATTTGCATTAATAGAAACACGGGTATAAATGTGCTCCTTACTGTTAATAGACATTAGATAGATAAGAATATTCAGGTGTTTATGCCAGATGATCAGGTCATCAATATGAATAATATAATTTTAAAAAGCTATGAGACATAAGATATTGTAAAATATGTATATAGACAATATGTTTTTAGCATTACTGTGAGTATTTGCTATTGTACAGGCACAATCGTAATATATTGAAATTTCTTTGGAACAAATTTGCCAAGTATTCTGTTTTTTGAAATTAAAATTACATATGAGATGTAAAATCATCTTAATCTTAGTACTTAAAACATTTTTTTTTGCATGTGTGGGGGTTTGTGGTTGTAGCAGCAGTTCTATATAAGAATACAGCCGAGTATCAAGTATTAATATTCCAAAGACTCACTGGTCCTGTCTGTTATTTGCTCCTCGTCATAGTTGCTAATACTTCCTCCTTCATTTCCAGCGAGGAAAACATTGTTTTAAATAAATGAGTACTTTTTAATGAAGTGTTAATTTATACTAACATGAAAGTGAAAATAAGCTGTGACAGAGCCTCATTAAGGATTCTTCTAGGAGGATAAAGAAACTGTAGAAATTAGCACAATTTTATTTTTAAATTAAATGCATTAAATTTAGAAAGAGTTTAGAAAAACTACTTTGTTTCAGCAGCAAGTTTCTCAGAATAAAGCGTTTCAATTCACATTTTTTTAATATTATGACAGCAAGTAGAGGATAACGCCATTGGTGATAAAATGCATGAGCTCTCGATAAAAATTGCCTCTTTGCTTTTTAACCTTTTCTCCTCTTTCCAAGGTAATGTAGGAATGGTTAGTTTTACTTAGGGAACTGTAGGAAAAAACAAGCTTTATGTGTGCAGGATATATGTGAATACTATGATTTTATTAATTGACGATAACATTGCATGTTTTTGTTGTGTATAACATGATCCTTTAAAATATATATACATCTTGAAATGGTTAAATTTAACTAATTAACAAATACACGACCTTGAAGGTTTCACTGTTTCCATAGAACACTAGGTATTGTTTTCACATGATCAACTATGATTTTCATTCCTCGGTCTTGAAGAAATTCAGTGTCATATTTATATATATTTTACATACCAAACAAACTACTCATACTTCAAAATGTCTTTAAAAATAAGAAACAGTAGTTCAGAGCTACATAAATAACAATGACTTAAATGACATAAGTTGACTTAAATAAATCATTAATGAGAATCATCAGGAAGTTATTTTGTCAATTTGCTGAAAAGCTTGATACATAAATGTATTCTCAAAGAATTCTTGGTAGTGTGGAGAACAAAAAAACATGTGAAATCTTCTATAATTTAGTTGGAACACATGAAACTACATGTGATCACATTTAAAAATATACTATTGCTCACTAACAGGCACATGACTAGAAATTTAATTGGATAAAAGTAAATATTATCGGCAGGAAAGGATATTTTGGAGAAGATATGGTCAATAGCCATGTCATTCAGCAATTGATAATAAAGTGTGAACTTGGATGAAGCTGTAGGGACTGCTGGATTCTCACATTAAATAATTTCTTCATAGATTACCAAATGCTTAGCCCAGAATCTGATATAGTGAACTATTCAAAATACCATACATTTGTCTTTTTCTACATGGTTCCCTTTCTACATTATATGGTTTATTTCTCTTTTAAGAAAATATACTCTTAAGTGAATAAAATTGAGTGAAATATATCATCTTTTAACTCTATTAAAAATTAATAACATTGCTTCTTCTCTTTCCTCTTCACTCTTCTCCTTTCCTATTCTCTTTCCTCTTCTCTTTTCTCTCCTCCTTGGGGCTGCTCTGCAGTCTCCCTCCCTCACCAATAAAGACCTTTTGTACGAGAAAAAAAAATGTAATAACATTACTACTGTCTAATAAATTAACCTGTTGATTTGAAGAACGTTACCTTCAAATGTAAATATAATAATCAATTTAGCTAAATACAATCACATTTGTAAAATACTATCAATTTATTATAACCATAAAGAATATTTAAATAATTACAAGCATGTGGGAATATTTCATGTGTAGCATTTGCAAGCAAAATATATCTCAACTAATATTTTTATAATTTGAAAACTGTACAGGTATTACAGATAGTGCTTCTATTAAACAAAGATGATCTTCACACAGAATTGCAGGTAGAAAACTTATTCACTGATTTCTTAGTAGCCATTCTTTGTGTAAATATATACTAGGTACAATTAGGAAACCTGATAAGTTGAATGGAATATTATTACAAATAACTTGAATATTTAATCAATGTAGAAGGCCAGTGCTTATGTCTCATTCCAAAGATTGAAAGTAGTGAACAGTACCCAGAATATCTCATGATCATCAGGATATAAGTCAGAGGATTTGAAAGCATCAAATAATTCTGTAACCCATACTGAAAAGGTTGAATATAAAACAGTCTTGCTATTCCTTTAGTTATATAATTACTTTGGAATTGTTGTGTATATCAAAATCATCAAAACAGTAGATTTTATTATGAAATTTTAAAATAAATATTATGTAATTAAATGGATGGAGCTGGAAAATATTCTTCTTAACAAAGTATCACAAGAATGGAAGAAAAAGTATCCAGTGTACTCAGTCCTACTATGAAACTAATTTATAGCTTTCATAGGAAAGCTATAACCCAATTTTAGCCCAGGAATATGGGGAAGGGGAGAGGGAGGGGAGGGGTCTGGGAAGGGTGGGTAGAGAAAGGGGGACTGGTGGGATCATGCCTATGGTTCATCCTATAAGGGTACATGTGAATCTCTCTAAATGTAGAATATAAATGTCTTAACACAATAACTAAGAAAAAGACATGAAGGCTATGTTAACCAGTTGGATGAAAGTATTTTAAATTGTATACA